>OX383900.1:0-42500 GCA_947532125.1 Saturnia pavonia | reverse complement strand
TAGGTTAGGTTAGGTTAGGTTAGGTTAGGTTAGGTTAGGTTAGGTTAGGTTAGGTTAGGTTAGGTTAGGTTAGGTTAGGTTAGGTTAGGTTAGGTTAGGTTAGGTTAGGTTAGGTTAGGTTAGGTTAGGTTAGGTTAGGTTAGGTTAGGTTAGGTTAGGTTAGGTTAGGTTAGGTTAGGTTAGGTTAGGTTAGGTTAGGTTAGGTTAGGTTAGGTTAGGTTAGGTTAGGTTAGGTTAGGTTAGGTTAGGTTAGGTTAGGTTAGGTTAGGTTAGGTTAGGTTAGGTTAGGTTAGGTTAGGTTAGGTTAGGTTAGGTTAGGTTAGGTTAGGTTAGGTTAGGTTAGGTTAGGTTAGGTTAGGTTAGGTTAGGTTAGGTTAGGTTAGGTTAGGTTAGGTTAGGTTAGGTTAGGTTAGGTTAGGTTAGGTTAGGTTAGGTTAGGTTAGGTTAGGTTAGGTTAGGTTAGGTTAGGTTAGGTTAGGTTAGGTTAGGTTAGGTTAGGTTAGGTTAGGTTAGGTTAGGTTAGGTTAGGTTAGGTTAGGTTAGGTTAGGTTAGGTTAGGTTAGGTTAGGTTAGGTTAGGTTAGGTTAGGTTAGGTTAGGTTAGGTTAGGTTAGGTTAGGTTAGGTTAGGTTAGGTTAGGTTAGGTTAGGTTAGGTTAGGTTAGGTTAGGTTAGGTTAGGTTAGGTTAGGTTAGGTTAGGTTAGGTTAGGTTAGGTTAGGTTAGGTTAGGTTAGGTTAGGTTAGGTTAGGTTAGGTTAGGTTAGGTTAGGTTAGGTTAGGTTAGGTTAGGTTAGGTTAGGTTAGGTTAGGTTAGGTTAGGTTAGGTTAGGTTAGGTTAGGTTAGGTTAGGTTAGGTTAGGTTAGGTTAGGTTAGGTTAGGTTAGGTTAGGTTAGGTTAGGTTAGGTTAGGTTAGGTTAGGTTAGGTTAGGTTAGGTTAGGTTAGGTTAGGTTAGGTTAGGTTAGGTTAGGTTAGGTTAGGTTAGGTTAGGTTAGGTTAGGTTAGGTTAGGTTAGGTTAGGTTAGGTTAGGTTAGGTTAGGTTAGGTTAGGTTAGGTTAGGTTAGGTTAGGTTAGGTTAGGTTAGGTTAGGTTAGGTTAGGTTAGGTTAGGTTAGGTTAGGTTAGGTTAGGTTAGGTTAGGTTAGGTTAGGTTAGGTTAGGTTAGGTTAGGTTAGGTTAGGTTAGGTTAGGTTAGGTTAGGTTAGGTTAGGTTAGGTTAGGTTAGGTTAGGTTAGGTTAGGTTAGGTTAGGTTAGGTTAGGTTAGGTTAGGTTAGGTTAGGTTAGGTTAGGTTAGGTTAGGTTAGGTTAGGTTAGGTTAGGTTAGGTTAGGTTAGGTTAGGTTAGGTTAGGTTAGGTTAGGTTAGGTTAGGTTAGGTTAGGTTAGGTTAGGTTAGGTTAGGTTAGGTTAGGTTAGGTTAGGTTAGGTTAGGTTAGGTTAGGTTAGGTTAGGTTAGGTTAGGTTAGGTTAGGTTAGGTTAGGTTAGGTTAGGTTAGGTTAGGTTAGGTTAGGTTAGGTTAGGTTAGGTTAGGTTAGGTTAGGTTAGGTTAGGTTAGGTTAGGTTAGGTTAGGTTAGGTTAGGTTAGGTTAGGTTAGGTTAGGTTAGGTTAGGTTAGGTTAGGTTAGGTTAGGTTAGGTTAGGTTAGGTTAGGTTAGGTTAGGTTAGGTTAGGTTAGGTTAGGTTAGGTTAGGTTAGGTTAGGTTAGGTTAGGTTAGGTTAGGTTAGGTTAGGTTAGGTTAGGTTAGGTTAGGTTAGGTTAGGTTAGGTTAGGTTAGGTTAGGTTAGGTTAGGTTAGGTTAGGTTAGGTTAGGTTAGGTTAGGTTAGGTTAGGTTAGGTTAGGTTAGGTTAGGTTAGGTTAGGTTAGGTTAGGTTAGGTTAGGTTAGGTTAGGTTAGGTTAGGTTAGGTTAGGTTAGGTTAGGTTAGGTTAGGTTAGGTTAGGTTAGGTTAGGTTAGGTTAGGTTAGGTTAGGTTAGGTTAGGTTAGGTTAGGTTAGGTTAGGTTAGGTTAGGTTGTGACTCGCGATAATTGTCGCGTTTCGGGATTAGTTATATTTCTGGAAGGGATACCATACTATGTATGATGAATTGCCCTTGATTAGTGACTCGCGATAATTGTCGCGTTTCGGGATTAGTTATATTTCTGGAAGGGATACCATACTATGTATGATGAATTGCCCTTGACTATGTGACTCGCGATAATTGTCGCGTTTCGGGATTAGTTATATTTCTGGAAGGGATACCATACTATGTATGATGAATTGCCCTTGATTTAGTGACTCGCGATAATTGTCGCGTTTCGGGATTAGTTATATTTCTGGAAGGGATACCATACTATGTATGATGAATTGCCCTTGTTTAGTGACTCGCGATAATTGTCGCGTTTCGGGATTAGTTATATTTCTGGAAGGGATACCATACTATGTATGATGAATTGCCCTTTTTTAATAGACCATCGTGGTCTACGACGAATAAACCAAAAGAGAGTTACTGTTATTTTTAGGAAGGGTTTTAGCGTTGTTGCTAAGATATCCTTTTTTGTGACTCGCGATAATTGTCGCGTTTCGGGATTAGTTATATTTCTGGAAGGGATACCATACTATGTATGATGAATTGCCCTTGTATGGATTGTACTGTGCTTCATACGTGAAAAGTATGAGCATATTTTTGAAATAGCATTGGTGAAAACTGGAATGCTTTAAACTAATTGAGGGTGGTAATTAGCTATGGGATTTTTGAAGATTGATATGTGCTTCACTGTACATGTCGTCATTATACTGTGCCCCGCAAACCCGCTGTAACTATTAAGTTTCAGAGATTAGCTATTTTCTGGAAGGGATATCGTACTTTTAGTACGATTTACCCTCATAAAGTGACTCGCGATAACTATCGCGTTTCGGGATTAGCTATATTTCTGAAAGGGATATCATATTCTATTATGACGTTACCCTTATTTAGTGACTCGCGATAACTATCGCGTTTCGGGATTAGCTATATTTCTGAAAGGGATATCATATTCTATTATGACGTTACCCTTAATTGGATTGTACTGTGCTTCATACGTGAATAGTATGAGCATATTTTTGAAATAGCATTAGTGAAAACTAAAATGCTTTTATAGACCATCGTGGTCTACGACGAATAAACCAAAAGAGAGTTACTGTTATTTTTAGGAAGGGTTTTAGCGTTGTTGCTAAGATATCCTTTTTTAAGTGACTCGCGATAATTGTCGCGTTTCGGGATTAGTTATATTTCTGGAAGGGATACCATACTATGTATGATGAATTGCCCTTGTATTGTGACTCGCGATAATTGTCGCGTTTCGGGATTAGTTATATTTCTGGAAGGGATACCATACTATGTATGATGAATTGCCCTTGTTTAGTGACTCGCGATAGTTGTCGCGTTTCGGGATTGGTTATATTTCTGGAGGGGATACCATACTATGTATGATGAATTGCCCTTTGTGACTCGCGATAATTGTCGCGTTTCGGGATTAGTTATATTTCTGGAAGGGATACCATACTATGTATGATGAATTGCCCTTTTATTAGTGACTCGCGATAATTGTCGCGTTTCGGGATTAGTTATATTTCTGGAAGGGATACCATACTATGTATGATGAATTGCCCTTGTATTTAGTGACTCGCGATAATTGTCGCGTTTCGGGATTAGTTATATTTCTGGAAGGGATACCATACTATGTATGATGAATTGCCCTTGTAGAAAATTTCTGTGCCCCGCAAACCCGCTGTAACTATTAAGTTTCAGAGATTAGCTATTTTCTGGAAGGGATATCGTACTTTATGGACGACTGACCCTCATTTTTTGTGACTCGCGATAATTGTCGCGTTTCGGGATTAGTTATATTTCTGGAAGGGATACCATACTATGTATGATGAATTGCCCTTGATTAACTAATTGAGGGTGGTAATTAGCTATGGGATTTTTGAAGATTGATATGTGCTTCACTGTACATGTCGTCAAAATTTGGATTGTACTGTGCTTCATACGTGAAAAGTATGAGCATATTTTTGAAATAGCATTGGTGAAAACTGGAATGCTTTAGTGACTCGCGATAATTGTCGCGTTTCGGGATTAGTTATATTTCTGGAAGGGATACCATACTATGTATGATGAATTGCCCTTGTTAAAAACAGTACAAGAGGCGTTAATCTTTGGATGTTATCTTTGCGGTTATTTGTTGGTTTTGAAGTGGTTAATTGTTATTGTTATTGTTACATTTGTTGTTACTTGACTTAGCTGTTACCCCGGTTTTTGTTGTTATTTTAATTTTAGTCTTTTATCGTTATTTTTCGTTATTAGTTTTTTAACTCACGCGAAGTGGTTTTGTTATTGTGGAGTTTCGTTTCGGTGGTGGGGTGGAGCTTGGCTCCCCCTGGTCTACTGTAGCCTTAAATGGCTAATCTACCGCCCAGTGATGGGCAGAGGTCGAAAACGTCGTCCTGCCAGGACGACATGGTTGTGCCGGAGCCGCGAGGGCTAACCACGGCGGCGGGTCCAAGTCGTGCTGGAGGGGACGCAAAAAGGTCTTTTGGGTCAAGGTTTGAGATCCTTGACGTCGAGTGGGACGCTGCTAAGGTCCCCAAAACTAATATGGCGAAGAGAGGAGCGCGCTCTAGGAGTTCGGGACGGCTGACCGAAGGAAGTCGGAGTTCGGTTCAGCCATTTTTGAAGGATGCGGGTGCCGAAGTGGTTGTTGTCGATGACCCTGAGGTGACTTGCCAGAACCAAACTGGCAAAGGTGTGTACACTGAGGTGGAGCGGTTGGACGCTGATGCACTGAGGGCCCTCACCAACAGTGGGATAAACGATATCCTGGAGGTGGCCCGCACCTCGGGGAACTTGAAAGGGACTTACATCAAGACCCTTAAGTCTGCTGCAAGTTCCCTGAGGGAGGTCGTTGAGGCCCTCCTGGAGCGGACCGTGAGTGACGAAACGGCCAGGCTCAGCCGCGAGACGAGGGTCCTTCGCCAACAGGTGGAGGACCTGAAGAAAGAGGTCCTTGCGTGGCGGCGAGAAGCCAATGAGAGGAGAGTCATGCCTCCTCCTCCGGCGCCGGTGCCAATCACGCCGCCTGTACAAGTGCCACCACCCCCTCAAGAGTGGGAGAAGGTGTTGGCGGAGGGTTTTGGGAGGCTGGAGCGATCCATCAAGGTGTTGGACGCTCGTTTCGACAGCCTGGAGGTGGATGGTCGCCTCCTCCCCAAAAAAGTTCTCCGCCCACCGCTGGCGGCGGATAATAGACCCGCGACCGACAGGCCTGCCGCTGTGCCCAGGCCAGTTGGCTCTGCTGGCGGAGCTGTGCGGACCCGATCCGTCTCCCGGGCAACACCGGACATGCCCCGGTCTGCCTCACAGACGGGACCGGTCAGGGTGGACACGCCTACTCCCGTGCAG
Organism: Saturnia pavonia; assembly: GCA_947532125.1. NCBI lineage: Eukaryota > Metazoa > Arthropoda > Insecta > Lepidoptera > Saturniidae > Saturnia > Saturnia pavonia. Next base: position 37,083 of record OX383900.1, on the reverse strand, counting down.
CAGCCGCTGGGTATGGAGTGGGCTGCATTACCGGCCCCGACTGCCTCGCAGGCTTCAGCTGAGGCCGGTACGGAGTCATGGTCGACGGTAGCTCGTCGCCCAAAGAAGGTCAAGGCGGCCTCAGCTGCCCCAGTGGCTTCTGCGCCGGCAGCTCCTGCGCCGCAGAAGAAGAAGGTGCAGCCGAAGTTGCCCTCAGTGCCGCGTGCGGCTGCAGTGATGATCACCTTGCAGCCTGACGCCGTGGCCAAAGGGGTAACGTACTCGGCGGCTGTACTAAAGGCGCGGGAGACGGTTGGTCTGGCGGGGCTGGGGATCACAGATATTAAGCTCCGCACCACCGCCACTGGAGCCAGGATTATAGAGCTTCCTGGCTCCCAGGGCGAACAGAAGGCGACTGGCCTGGCGGCACAGCTAGAAACGGCGCTTGCCGGGGTGGCGGTGGTCTCCAGGCCAGTCAAGCGCGCTGATGTAAGGGTCACCGGCTTGGACGAGTCGGTGACCCAGGCGGAGCTTAAGGCTGCGATAGGCCTTAAAACCGGATGCGGGCCGGACATGGTGAGGGTCGGCCCCATCCGGCAGGACTGGGGAGGGGGAGTGGCGTTTGTGTCGCTCCCCGTGGCAGAGGCCAAGAAGCTGGCTGAGGAAGGGCGTCTCCTGATCGGCTGGAGTGTGGCCCGGATCCATCCATTGGAGGAAAAGCCCATGCGCTGTTTCAAGTGCATGGGCTTGGGCCACACTCGCCAACTATGCGAGTCAGCCAAAGACAGGAGCGCCCTATGCTATAGATGCGGGGGTCCTGGCCATACGGCGGCGAACTGTGCAGCTGTGAAGCTGCACTGCGCCGTATGTGCCGACGCGGGGATCCCCGCAGAGCACTACATGGGGGGGGCCAGCTGCAGGCCCCCCTCTGTAAAGAGGAGGCCCTTTGTAGGGAGACCTGAGAGGCCTAGGCCGGAGACAGCTGATATGGACCACTGATGATGCAGCACACCCATGCCAGCTGTCTCCAGGCGAACCTGAACCACTCCGTCACTGCACAAGACTTGTTTGTGCAGTCAGTGGCGGAGTGGGACATAGGCGTTGCGGTGGCTGCGGAGCCATATTATGTCCCTGCCCAACCGTACTGGGCGGGGGACCTGGATGGCTCCGTAGCCATCCACTGCACGGGCTCCCCTCTCTCCATCAAGGAGAGAGGAGCGGGATTCGTGGCGGCCGCCTGGGGAGGGTATGCCATTGTTGGCGTGTACTTCTCCCCAAACCGGGCCCTGGCGGAGTTCGAGGCTTTTCTCGACTCCCTGGGGCAGGCGGTTAGGCGGCTGTCGCCGCTCCCCATTGTCCTGCTTGGCGACCTTAACGCCAAGTCTCGGGCATGGGGGGCGGTGGCCACGGACCCGCGGGGGGCCGTGGTTGAGGAGTGGACAGTCGAGGTTGGACTGTCCCTCCTCAACAGAGGATCTGTGCACACGTGCGTGCGACAGAACGGAGGGTCCGTGGTGGACGTCTCGTTCGCCACGCCGTCTGTCGCACGACGTGTGCAGAATTGGAGAGTGCTGGAGGAAGTGGAGACCTTCTCGGATCACCGATATATTCGGTTTGAGGTCTCCACTTCCCCAGAGGAGCTGGCGCAACGCCCCCGTCGGGGGGCAGCGTTCCCCCGATGGGTAATAAGCCGCCTCGACCGTGAGCTAGCGGAAGAGGCGGCTGTTGTACAGAGCTGGCGGGCGCCAGCTCCAGAAACGGAGGATATCGACGCGTCTGCAGCCCGTTTCCGTGGGGCCCTCACGGCGGTCTGCGACGCGTCGATGCCGCGGAGCAACAACCGCCCGTATAAAAAGCGGGCGGTGCATTGGTGGTCCCCGGAGATTGCTGGTCTCCGGGCGGCCTGCTCCGCGGCACGGCGGCAGCTTCAGCGCTGCCGCCGGCGGCGAACCCAGCAACCTGGGGAGGAGGCCCGGCTGCATGGCACGTACAGGGATTGCAAAAAGTCCCTGCAAGTTGCCATCAGCCGGGCTAAGGATGAGGGATGGGAGGAGCTCGTAGGGACCCTGGATAGGGATCCGTGGGGGCGCCCATACCGGTTGGTAAGGAAGAAGTTCCGGGGGCTGGCGCCCCCTTTAACGGAATCCCTACACCCAGAGGTCCTGGCGAGGGTCGTGGATACTTTGCTCCCCGACCCTCCGGAGCTCCTCCCACCTCCCATGTCATATGGGGGTCCTGTTGCGGAGGAGCTGTTTCCGCCCCATCCCGTTACAGATGACGAGATGGGGTGGGTGATTAGGCGCCTCCGCAACAGGCGGAAGGCACCAGGCCCGGATGGAGTTCCGGGCCGAGTGTTAGGCGTGGCGCTGGACCACCTTGGGGGAGAGCTTCGGGAGCTGTTCGACCGGTGTTTGTCGGCTGGACGGTTCCCGAGGCTCTGGAAGATGGGGCGGCTTTGCCTTCTCGCGAAGGAGGGCCGCCCTCCGGACTGCCCGTCCTCTTACCGGCCCCTGGTGTTGTTGGATGACACGGGAAAGATGCTAGAGAGAATAGTGGTTTCCCGTGTCACCCGACACTTGGAGGAAGTGGGGCCGGAGTTGTCGACGTGGCAGTTCGGCTTCCGGAGAGGGCGTTCAACAATGGACGCCCTCTCCACCCTGAAGGCTTGGTCTGCGGAGGCGACCGAGGAGGGAGGTAGGTTGTTGGCGGTGTCGCTCGACATCGCCAACGCCTTCAACAGCCTGCCGCACAGTGTGATACGAGAGGCGCTCCAGTACTTTGGAGTGCCCTCGTACCTGCGGCGGCTGTTGGAGGACTACCTCCAGGACAGGGAGGTCGCCTTCGTGGACGGCCGGGGGGCCATGGTCCGGCGCCACGTAGGGTGTGGTGTTCCACAGGGGTCGGTGTTGGGACCACTCCTGTGGAACATGGGCTACGACTGGGTGCTACGCGCAGCGCTCCCCGAGGGAGTGCGTGTCATCTGCTACGCGGATGACACCCTGGTCGTAGCCCGGGGGGGAGGCTGGGAGGAGGTGAGGCGCCTGGCCACAGAGGGTACGGCTCTTGTGGTCAGGCGCATTGAGTCGCTGGGCCTCAAGGTGGCGGTCGAAAAAACCGAGGCCCTGTTGTTCCACGGGCCTCGGTGTGGACCGCCCCCTGGGGCCCACATAATGGTGAAGGAGGAGAGGGTCCAGGTTGGGGTCCAGATGAAATATCTGGGCCTCATCCTGGACGGAAGGTGGCGGTTCGAGTCCCACTTCAAGGGGCTCGGACCGCGCATCGTAGGAGCGGCGGCGGCTCTCGGTCGGCTCCTCCCGAATACGGGGGGACCGGGTGCGAGCTGCCGCAAATTGTATGCGGGAGTCGTGCGCAGCATGGCCGTCTACGGGGCACCGATCTGGGTGGACGCCCTCAGTGCCAGCAATGTACGCACGCTGCGCGCAGCGCAGCGTGTCGTGGCGCTGAGGGTGATCCGCGGATACCGGTCGGTGTCCGCGGGGGCGGCCTTCGTGCTCGCCGGCTCCCCGCCGTGGGAGCTGGAGGCGGAAGTTCTCGCCGCCGTGTATAGGTTCACGGCGGCGAGGAAAGAGTTGGGGGAGCCGCCTCCGGCTCCCAGAGAGGTTGAGGGCCTGCGGAGGCAGGCCCGGGACAGGGTCCTGCTGAGGTGGGAGGAGGACCTGGCGGACGCGCGCTATGGGCGTTACACTATAGACGCCGTCCGCCCGGTCCTCCGGGCGTGGTGCGGAAGGGAGCAGGGCTCCCTCACATTTAGGCTTGTGCAGGTGCTGTCCGGGCATGGTTGCTTCGGATGGTACCTGCACAAAATAGCCAGGAGGGAGCCCACCACTGCGTGCCACGAGTGCGGCGCTGCGGAAGATACGGCGCAGCACACTCTTTCCGAGTGTGCTGCGTGGGTGGAGCAGCGCCGCGCTCTGGCCGCGGTGGTAGGAGGGGACCTCTCGCTGCCGAGCGTGGTAAATCACATGCTCGACGGCGAGGGGTCGTGGTCGGCGGTGGTCTCCTTCTGCGAGGAGGTCATCTCGCAGAAGGAGACGGCGGAGAGAGCTCGCGAGGTAGATCCTCTGAGCGGCTCTCTCCGCCAAAGAAGAACGGGCGGCCGGAGGAGGCGCTTTGCGCGCCTCCTGCCGCCACCATAGCCGGACCAGGGGGGACGGGTCGGGGGGCCCGTCTTCCCATTGCACAGGTCCGGCGGATGGGGGGAGACAGCTAGGGTGTACCGAGCTGTCTCCCATTAATGCCGGGGGCTCAGCAAGTTGCTGGGCCTGCCGCTGGGGCGACGCGGCAAACAGAATGCCAAGTGCGAAGCCCGCGTCGCCCCGTTAAGGCGGCGGATGGTACACCGTGGAGGTTTAGTGAGTAGGAGTCTCACATAACCACTCGTCCCCCCGGGCGGGTGTGTACCCATGAAGGGTTCCTCCACGTTAAAAAAAAAAAAAAAAAAAAAAAAAAAAAAGGTTAGGTTAGGTTAGGTTAGGTTAGGTTAGGTTAGGTTAGGTTAGGTTAGGTTAGGTTAGGTTAGGTTAGGTTAGGTTAGGTTAGGTTAGGTTGGGGTCGCGCAGGCGTGACGAGGTACTTGTATCTCTGATCTGCAGGGGGTGGACCCACAGGCGCAATACAGCACTCTCCCTTTGGAGAGAGCCTTAGCCTGCCACCTCAAGACCGTAGTGCGTGGTGAAGAACCACATCCTTCTCGAGGTGACCCTGTCTCGCAGAACACTACGGATCTAGGCTGGAGAGCCGATAAACACTCCTGGGTGTGGCGTGTGAGCAGCGCACTCAGTACCGGGTTGGGGCCGAGGAGGACTCAGGTTGAGTCCCAAGGGCCTGATTCCGGATAGCGGCTGGCGGGACTGGGTTTTTTCCAGTTTCGGCAGGCGTACTGCGAACTTGACGACGTTGTTTTAGCATGATGGAAAGTGCAAAATTTAAAAATAAACTACCCCAGGAGGGTACCCGAAAGGGAGAATCCCTCCCCGAGCTTAGCTCGGGCTGCCCCACGTTCTCTGGGGGGGGCAAAATTTTGCGTGATACCAATACGATGACCTTGGCTTTGAATATGGCTTCCGATGCATGCGATTTGGCTATTGTCGAACCGAAACTGACGACCTTGGCATGTCCACGGACTACCGATTTATCAACAACTATGATAGCACAATCTAAAAAATTACTACCCCAGGAGGGTACCTGCTCCACCGGAGCAGGAGAATCCCTCCCCGGGCCTAGCCCGGGCTGCCCCGCGTTCTCTGGGGGGGGCAAAGTTGTGCCAATTGTAGTTTTGGAGAGAGCTGTGTCGCTGGACCGTTTATCGGTTTCCAGCGACAGCAGCGTCGCGACGTTGGTGTCGGTGAATTCTGCGGAGGGAAGGGAGTCTCCTTCCCTCGGCAGGTTCTACCGAATGAGTGGAGAGGAGTCGGACTCTGCCCCCGAGGGCGAGTCCGTAGAACATCTCGGGCGTCCTGGCCCTAGTGCCTCCAAGCGAGGCAGAGGCCGCCCACCTACGACGGGCCAATACGTTGGCTTGGCCAAGGCCAAATCAGAGTTCCTCCGAGTCAGGAAGGAGGAACTCCACCTACGAGCCGAGGAGGAGGTAGCCGAGCTGGCTTCAGAAGTGAAGCGGAAGCGGGCTACCAGGGAATCCAAGGCTCCGAGTTCAGACACACAACTTGTGTCTGAACTCTGTTCGAAGGTCTCGGACGACGTCGGGGTTATACTCCGCGTCGCCAAGAACTCGAACAATCTTAAGGGCACGTTCGTGCATGCCCTTAAGGATGCGGCCGCGTCCATTCAGGACGCGGTCAAGACGATGGCGGCCCGTACGGTCTCCGAGGAGATAACCAAGCTCCAGGAGATTTGTACGGAGTTGAAGGCGAAGGAGGTGCGGCAAGCGGCTGAGATGGCTGCGCTCCGCAAGGAGATTGCGGAGTTGCGGGCGGATCAGCTCGCAGCCAAGCGTCCGACGCCTGTGGCGCAGGCCACACCGGTACCCGTAGTGGTACCCTCTCAGGGGTCTGGGCCGGCCCCGGCCCCTAAGAGGAGGGCAATGGCTCGGGAGGAGTTTCCTCCTCTTCCGCAGCCACGCCAGTCCAAGCCTCAGAGTGAGCGCGCTGCGAAGCCGCAGCGCAATCCCTCTGAGGTAGTGACGGAGGAGCGCCTGGTGGAGGTGGTAGGTGGGATGGCTGACCGCGTGTTGGGCATCCTCACCGCACGTCTCGACGGCCTCCAAGATAGGCTCCTTCCGGAGAAGCGGCTGCGACCGCCGCTAGCTGCAGACCGTAAGGCTGCAGCAAAAGTGGCGGCTAAAGCTGCTACTCCGGAGTCCCGGCCGAAGCCACACCCTGTTCCTCAGCAGAACGCTGGGAAAGGGAAGAGCAAGGCCAAGAAGACGGCAGCTTCCACCCCGCTCACTTATAGTGAGACACTAGCAGCCCCCAGACCCTCCGAGGGTGAATGGGTGCTGGTAGGTAAGGGGGGAAAGCCCGTAAAGGCTTCTAAGCCCAAGAAGGCTTCTAAGCCTAAGAAGGCGGTTCAGCGAAAGGTTGCGCCATCGCAAAAGGGAAAGGCCCCCAAACTTCGCGCCAACAATTCGACTGCAGTGGTTCTGACCCTGCAGCCGGATGCGGCGAAGAGGGGCCTCACCTACAAGGATGTGCTCGCCAAGACTTTTGCAGGTATAGACCTGGCTAGTCTTGGCATCCCTTCCGTAGGTTTTAGGAGGACGGCGACGGGTGCGGCTCTTCTGGAGGTGCCGGGCGTTGACACGGCGGCCAAGACGGACGCCCTTGCAGCGCACATTAGGGCTTCTTTTACAGCGGAGGATGTTCGTGTCGCCAGGCCGGTGAGGTGCGCAGATCTGCGGATTTCGGGTCTTGATGACACAGTGAGTGCGGAAGTGCTCACTGCTGTCGTCGCACGGGTCGGAGGTTGTCCTGCGGAGCAGGTGAAATCCGGCGAACCGCGTCTCGGCGTTGACGGGACCGGTACGGCCGTGGTTTCCTGCCCCGTGGAGGTTGCCAAGAGGCTCGGTGAGAGCCGACGTCTCTTGGTCGGGTGGGTGTCGGCGCGGGTTAAACTCCTGCAGCCGCGCCCACAGCGTTGTTTCCGGTGTCGGCAGACCGGTCATTTAGGGGCCACGTGCCCCTCTACCGTCGACTGCAGTGGTCTTTGTCACCGCTGTAGTCAGCCCGGCCATAAGGCTGGGGTTTGCACCGCAGACCTGCACTGCGCCGTATGCGCAGCGGCAGGTAAGTCAGCGGGGCACCGAGTGGGCAGTAAGGCCTGCTCGGCGCCTCCGCCAAAAAAGGGGGGTAAAGTAGGGAAGGGCAAGAGGGGTCAGACCCCCTCGAAACCCTCGGCCGCGTCGACTGCCGCTAAGGCGTCGACTTCGGCCTCTGAGGTGTGCATGGACCCTGCCATTTTATAATGGCTCTCCGTGTACTCCAAGGGAATTTAAACCACTGTGCCAGAGCTCAGGACTTGATGTCCCAGAGCATGGCGCAGTGGTCGATAGGGGTCGCTGTGATGGCGGAGCCATACTTTGTCCCACCTAGCGATTGTTGGGTCGGTGACAGGTATGGTTGCGTAGCCATCATATCTAGGCCGGCTGCCGGTGTCCCACCCTTCGTAGATATTACGAAGGGCCAGGGGTACGTGGCGGTGCGGCTAGGTGACGTCGTTGTCGTCGGGGTCTACGTTCCACCTCGGTGGAGTCTCGCGGAGTTCGAATCCTTCTTGGTAGGAGTAGGCAACGTAGTGTTAGGCAGCCACCCTCGCCCCGTCCTGGTACTGGGTGACTTCAACGCCAAATCAACGGCTTGGGGTTGCTCATGCTCAGATCGACGTGGTGAGGTGTTGGAAGAGTGGGCGCTGACATCTGGCCTGCTCGTCCTCAACAGGGGCTCCGTGAACACGTGCGTGCGACCGCAGGGCGAATCCATAGTGGACGTTTCGTTCGCTAGCCCTGCGATCGCACGCCGTGTTCGGGACTGGAGAGTCCTCGGGGAGGTGGAGACGTTGTCCGACCATTTATATGTTCGGTTCGACGTCTCCGTCCAAACCGAGGACCTACCGGTACCGGGAGTTCCTGTGGGGGACGGTCCGCGTTGGGTGTTAGGGCGACTCGATAGGGAAGTCTTCCAGGAGGCCGCCATCGTGCAGGACTGGGTGTTGCGTGCGACACCCGAGAGGCCTGCCGATGTCGATGATGGGGCGGAGCGACTGAGGGATGCGGTATCACACATGTGTGATGCCGCTATGCCTCGGGCGAGGCGTGTCCGAGCCAAACGCCAGGTGTATTGGTGGAACGCCGACATCGCACAGCTGCGTGCAGCGTGCGTGTCGGCGCGTCGCCGGTATACCCGGATCAGGCGAAGACGACGTCGAACTCAGGTCGCAGCCCCGGAGGAGGTGGAGCTGCATGAGGGATACCGGGCTGCAAAGCTCGCCCTCAAGCAGGCCATCGAGCGGTCTAAGGCGCAGGCCAGGGAGGAACTGTTGGAGATCCTCAGTCGGGACCCGTGGGGACGCCCGTACCGTATGGTACGTGGCAAGCTCCGCCAGTGGGCACCCCCGGTAACGCAGAGTCTCCAGCCGCAGTTCCTCGACGAAGTCGTTAGCGCACTGTTCCCTTCGAGGGGGGAGTTTACTCCTCCACCGATGGCTTCGCCTTTTATGGCGGAGCCGGACGTGGGCAGTGTCGACGTGACCCGGGAAGAATTGGGAGCGGCGGTGGAACGGCTTAAGGCCAAGAACACCGCCCCGGGACCCGATGGTCTGCCTGGCAGAGCATGGGTCCTGGCCCTAGAGGTTCTCGAGCCTCGCCTATTGGGGCTCTTCAGTGCGTGTCTGGAGCAGGGCCGGTTTCCAATCCGATGGAAAACCGGTCGGTTAGTCCTGCTTCAGAAGGAGGGGCGCCCGGCGGACAATCCGTCGGCGTACCGGCCGATCGTGTTGCTTGACGATGTGGGCAAGCTCTTTGAAAGAGTCATTGCAAACCGCATCGTCAGCCACTTAACGCGTGAGGGGCCGGACCTGGCGGCGAACCAGTACGGGTTTCGCAGGGGTCGCTCCACTATCGACGCGATCACGCAGGTTAGGAGTTTGGCGGAAGAGGCCATTGCACGGGGCGAGGTGGTGTTGGCGGTGTCCTTGGACATCGCTAACGCATTCAACACCTTACCCTGGGCCTGTATTAGGGAGGCGCTCCGTTATCACGGAGTGCCGACCTATATCCGTCGCATCGTCGCGTCGTACCTCTCCGAGAGGTACGTGACCTTCCCGGGTCAGAGTCGTACGTGTAGGCGCGAGGTAGTATGCGGTGTTCCACAGGGGTCGGTCCTTGGCCCTCTCCTGTGGAACATCGGATATGATTGGGTGTTGCGGGGTGCGCTCCTCCGTGGGCTGAGTGTCGTCTGTTATGCAGACGACACTCTGGTCACGGCGAGAGGTAAGACACACCGCGATGCCCAGATACTCATCACAGCCGGCGTAGCTCAGGTAGTTGCTACGATTCGAAGGTTAGGGCTCGAGGTGGCATTGCACAAGTCCGAGGCTCTGTGTTTTCACGGGCCTCGGAACGCGCCACCGAGAGGATCGCGAATCACCGTAGGCGGCGTTTCCATAGGCATCCAGTCCGAGATGAAATATCTTGGACTGGTGTTAGATAGTAGGTGGGACTTTGTCGCGCACTTCAGGCAGCTGACCCCTCGACTGTTGGGCGCTGCAGCCGCGCTCGCGCGGTTGCTGCCCAACTTAGGGGGGCCCGATTCCGCTTGCCGGAAGCTCTATTTAGGGGTTGTTCGGTCCATGGCCCTTTACGGGGCCCCGGTGTGGGCTGCAGACCTGTCGGCCCAGAACATCCGCGCTCTGCGGGCTCCGCAGAGGGCGATGGCCGTCAGGGCAGCACGCGGGTACCGCACAGTCTCTTTTGAGGCGGCGTCCCTTTTGGTAGGTTCCGCGCCATGGGATCTCGAAGCGAGAGCCCTCGCGTCACTCTACGAGTGGCGCGGGGAGGCGCTGAATGGAGGACTTCGACTTGCACCTCGAGAAATCGAGGCGCAGAGGTCGGAGCTCCACGAGATCCACGTCATGGCCGAGTGGAGACGTAGACTCGATCTTCCCGTTTCAGGTGCAGCGACGGTGGAGGCCATCCGGCCTCATCTGGCAGCTTGGTTGGGTAGGGCACATGGCACCTTGACCTTCCGCCTGACACAGGTGCTCACGGGACACGGTTGTTTCGGGAGTTACCTGTGTCGCATAGGCCGGGAGATTGCACCAGGGTGTCATCACTGTGGCTGCGCGTTCGACGACGCGCAGCACACGCTCGAGGTTTGTCCCGCTTGGGACTCTGAACGCTGCGTTCTGTCCGCAGCCGTAGGGACCGACCTCTCGCTCGCAGCCGTCGTCAAGGCGATGGTCGAGAGTGAGAGAGGTTGGGATTCTGTCGTCTCTTTTTGCGAACATGTCATGGTCGTGAAAGAGACGGCGGAGAGAGAGAGGGAGCTCACTAGTGAGATTCCCTCTCGCGGTCGGCGTTCTGGTCGACGGCGGCGTCAGGTGGGTGATGACCTCCGGCCGCCGTAGGCAGGGCCTGTAGGCGAGGGACACGGGCATGTCCGTCGCCATAGCACACAGGCCCATGGCGAGGCGCACGCAGTGTTCCAAACTTTTACGCGTGCGCTCGGTAGTTGTCTGACACTTAGGTCAGACCGTAGTCGAAGCTCCCCCGAGGGAGCTACACCCGTCGAGTTGAGCAGAAGTAATGCGTATGCGTTCCTGGTCCTCGACATCAAGGGTGCTGTTAGGGGAACACACGTGGGGATTTTTTAGTGGGTAGTTGTGGTATTTTAATTACCATGGAGTCCCACATACCCTTTCGGCCTGCCCGGGCCGTCTGCGGATGCGTAAATGCATTTTTACCCACGTTAAAAAAAAAAAAAAAAAAAAAAAAAAAAAAAAAAAAAAAAAAAAAAAAAAAAAAAAAAAAAAAAAAAAAAAAAAAAGGTTAGGTTAGGTTAGGTTAGGTTAGGTTAGGTTAGGTTAGGTTAGGTTAGGTTAGGTTAGGTTAGGTTAGGTTAGGTTAGGTTAGGTTAGGTTAGGTTAGGTTAGGTTAGGTTAGGTTAGGTTAGGTTAGGTTAGGTTAGGTTAGGTTAGGTTAGGTTAGGTTAGGTTAGGTTAGGTTAGGTTAGGTTAGGTTAGGTTAGGTTAGGTTAGGTTAGGTTAGGTTAGGTTAGGTTAGGTTAGGTTAGGTTAGGTTAGGTTAGGTTAGGTTAGGTTAGGTTAGGTTAGGTTAGGTTAGGTTAGGTTAGGTTAGGTTAGGTTAGGTTAGGTTAGGTTAGGTTAGGTTAGGTTAGGTTAGGTTAGGTTAGGTTAGGTTAGGTTAGGTTAGGTTAGGTTAGGTTAGGTTAGGTTAGGTTAGGTTAGGTTAGGTTAGGTTAGGTTAGGTTAGGTTAGGTTAGGTTAGGTTAGGTTAGGTTAGGTTAGGTTAGGTTAGGTTAGGTTAGGTTAGGTTAGGTTAGGTTAGGTTAGGTTAGGTTAGGTTAGGTTAGGTTAGGTTAGGTTAGGTTAGGTTAGGTTAGGTTAGGTTAGGTTAGGTTAGGTTAGGTTAGGTTAGGTTAGGTTAGGTTAGGTTAGGTTAGGTTAGGTTAGGTTAGGTTAGGTTAGGTTAGGTTAGGTTAGGTTAGGTTAGGTTAGGTTAGGTTAGGTTAGGTTAGGTTAGGTTAGGTTAGGTTAGGTTAGGTTAGGTTAGGTTAGGTTAGGTTAGGTTAGGTTAGGTTAGGTTAGGTTAGGTTAGGTTAGGTTAGGTTAGGTTAGGTTAGGTTAGGTTAGGTTAGGTTAGGTTAGGTTAGGTTAGGTTAGGTTAGGTTAGGTTAGGTTAGGTTAGGTTAGGTTAGGTTAGGTTAGGTTAGGTTAGGTTAGGTTAGGTTAGGTTAGGTTAGGTTAGGTTAGGTTAGGTTAGGTTAGGTTAGGTTAGGTTAGGTTAGGTTAGGTTAGGTTAGGTTAGGTTAGGTTAGGTTAGGTTAGGTTAGGTTAGGTTAGGTTAGGTTAGGTTAGGTTAGGTTAGGTTAGGTTAGGTTAGGTTAGGTTAGGTTAGGTTAGGTTAGGTTAGGTTAGGTTAGGTTAGGTTAGGTTAGGTTAGGTTAGGTTAGGTTAGGTTAGGTTAGGTTAGGTTAGGTTAGGTTAGGTTAGGTTAGGTTAGGTTAGGTTAGGTTAGGTTAGGTTAGGTTAGGTTAGGTTAGGTTAGGTTAGGTTAGGTTAGGTTAGGTTAGGTTAGGTTAGGTTAGGTTAGGTTAGGTTAGGTTAGGTTAGGTTAGGTTAGGTTAGGTTAGGTTAGGTTAGGTTAGGTTAGGTTAGGTTAGGTTAGGTTAGGTTAGGTTAGGTTAGGTTAGGTTAGGTTAGGTTAGGTTAGGTTAGGTTAGGTTAGGTTAGGTTAGGTTAGGTTAGGTTAGGTTAGGTTAGGTTAGGTTAGGTTAGGTTAGGTTAGGTTAGGTTAGGTTAGGTTAGGTTAGGTTAGGTTAGGTTAGGTTAGGTTAGGTTAGGTTAGGTTAGGTTAGGTTAGGTTAGGTTAGGTTAGGTTAGGTTAGGTTAGGTTAGGTTAGGTTAGGTTAGGTTAGGTTAGGTTAGGTTAGGTTAGGTTAGGTTAGGTTAGGTTAGGTTAGGTTAGGTTAGGTTAGGTTAGGTTAGGTTAGGTTAGGTTAGGTTAGGTTAGGTTAGGTTAGGTTAGGTTAGGTTAGGTTAGGTTAGGTTAGGTTAGGTTAGGTTAGGTTAGGTTAGGTTAGGTTAGGTTAGGTTAGGTTAGGTTAGGTTAGGTTAGGTTAGGTTAGGTTAGGTTAGGTTAGGTTAGGTTAGGTTAGGTTAGGTTAGGTTAGGTTAGGTTAGGTTAGGTTAGGTTAGGTTAGGTTAGGTTAGGTTAGGTTAGGTTAGGTTAGGTTAGGTTAGGTTAGGTTAGGTTAGGTTAGGTTAGGTTAGGTTAGGTTAGGTTAGGTTAGGTTAGGTTAGGTTAGGTTAGGTTAGGTTAGGTTAGGTTAGGTTAGGTTAGGTTAGGTTAGGTTAGGTTAGGTTAGGTTAGGTTAGGTTAGGTTAGGTTAGGTTAGGTTAGGTTAGGTTAGGTTAGGTTAGGTTAGGTTAGGTTAGGTTAGGTTAGGTTAGGTTAGGTTAGGTTAGGTTAGGTTAGGTTAGGTTAGGTTAGGTTAGGTTAGGTTAGGTTAGGTTAGGTTAGGTTAGGTTAGGTTAGGTTAGGTTAGGTTAGGTTAGGTTAGGTTAGGTTAGGTTAGGTTAGGTTAGGTTAGGTTAGGTTAGGTTAGGTTAGGTTAGGTTAGGTTAGGTTAGGTTAGGTTAGGTTAGGTTAGGTTAGGTTAGGTTAGGTTAGGTTAGGTTAGGTTAGGTTAGGTTAGGTTAGGTTAGGTTAGGTTAGGTTAGGTTAGGTTAGGTTAGGTTAGGTTAGGTTAGGTTAGGTTAGGTTAGGTTAGGTTAGGTTAGGTTAGGTTAGGTTAGGTTAGGTTAGGTTAGGTTAGGTTAGGTTAGGTTAGGTTAGGTTAGGTTAGGTTAGGTTAGGTTAGGTTAGGTTAGGTTAGGTTAGGTTAGGTTAGGTTAGGTTAGGTTAGGTTAGGTTAGGTTAGGTTAGGTTAGGTTAGGTTAGGTTAGGTTAGGTTAGGTTAGGTTAGGTTAGGTTAGGTTAGGTTAGGTTAGGTTAGGTTAGGTTAGGTTAGGTTAGGTTAGGTTAGGTTAGGTTAGGTTAGGTTAGGTTAGGTTAGGTTAGGTTAGGTTAGGTTAGGTTAGGTTAGGTTAGGTTAGGTTAGGTTAGGTTAGGTTAGGTTAGGTTAGGTTAGGTTAGGTTAGGTTAGGTTAGGTTAGGTTAGGTTAGGTTAGGTTAGGTTAGGTTAGGTTAGGTTAGGTTAGGTTAGGTTAGGTTAGGTTAGGTTAGGTTAGGTTAGGTTAGGTTAGGTTAGGTTAGGTTAGGTTAGGTTAGGTTAGGTTAGGTTAGGTTAGGTTAGGTTAGGTTAGGTTAGGTTAGGTTAGGTTAGGTTAGGTTAGGTTAGGTTAGGTTAGGTTAGGTTAGGTTAGGTTAGGTTAGGTTAGGTTAGGTTAGGTTAGGTTAGGTTAGGTTAGGTTAGGTTAGGTTAGGTTAGGTTAGGTTAGGTTAGGTTAGGTTAGGTTAGGTTAGGTTAGGTTAGGTTAGGTTAGGTTAGGTTAGGTTAGGTTAGGTTAGGTTAGGTTAGGTTAGGTTAGGTTAGGTTAGGTTAGGTTAGGTTAGGTTAGGTTAGGTTAGGTTAGGTTAGGTTAGGTTAGGTTAGGTTAGGTTAGGTTAGGTTAGGTTAGGTTAGGTTAGGTTAGGTTAGGTTAGGTTAGGTTAGGTTAGGTTAGGTTAGGTTAGGTTAGGTTAGGTTAGGTTAGGTTAGGTTAGGTTAGGTTAGGTTAGGTTAGGTTAGGTTAGGTTAGGTTAGGTTAGGTTAGGTTAGGTTAGGTTAGGTTAGGTTAGGTTAGGTTAGGTTAGGTTAGGTTAGGTTAGGTTAGGTTAGGTTAGGTTAGGTTAGGTTAGGTTAGGTTAGGTTAGGTTAGGTTAGGTTAGGTTAGGTTAGGTTAGGTTGGATTAGTGACTCGCGATAATTGTCGCGTTTCGGGATTAGTTATATTTCTGGAAGGGATACCATACTATGTATGATGAATTGCCCTTGTATATAGGTCAATGGTGACCTACTTACCATCAGGAATTTTTTTGAAGAACCTAGCATTACGAGTGCATTAGGTCTTATTATAGGTTATTCGTAACCTACTTACCATCAGGAGTTTTTTGAAGAACCTGGCATGACAAATGCGTAAGGTCTTATAAAACTAATTGAGGGTGGTAATTAGCTATGGGATTTTTGAAGATTGATATGTGCTTCACTGTACATGTCGTCATATTAGTGACTCGCGATAATTGTCGCGTTTCGGGATTAGTTATATTTCTGGAAGGGATACCATACTATGTATGATGAATTGCCCTTTTATTAATGGACCATCGTGGTCTACGACGAATAAACCAAAAGAGAGTTACTGTTATTTTTAGGAAGGGTTTTAGCGTTGTTGCTAAGATATCCTTTTTTAGTGACTCGCGATAATTGTCGCGTTTCGGGATTAGTTATATTTCTGGAAGGGATACCATACTATGTATGATGAATTGCCCTTGTAAGACTCGCGATAACTATCGCGTTTCGGGATTAGCTATATTTCTGGAAGGGATATCATAATCTATTATGACGTTACCCTTATAATAGGTTATTCGTAACCTACTTACCATCAGGAGTTTTTTGAAGAACCTGGCATGACAAATGCGTAAGGTCTTATAAGTGACTCGCGATAATTGTCGCGTTTCGGGATTAGTTATATTTCTGGAAGGGATACCATACTATGTATGATGAATTGCCCTTGTTAGTGACTCGCGATAATTGTCGCGTTTCGGGATTAGTTATATTTCTGGAAGGGATACCATACTATGTATGATGAATTGCCCTTGTCGTCCGGCCATACGGCGGCGAACTGTGCAGCGGTGAAGCTGCACTGCGCCGTATGCGCCGACGCGGGGATCCCCGCGGAACATTACATGGGGGGGGGCAGCTGCAGGCCCCCATCCATAAAGAGGAGGCCTTTTGGTAGTCGGGTGGGGGCGCGTAGGCCGGAGGCAGGTGGTATGGATCAACAGTAATGCAGCACATCCGTACCAACTGCCTCCAGGCAAATCTTAACCACTCCGTCACTGCACAGGACTTGTTTGTTCAGTCAGTGGCGGAGTGGGATATTGGAGTAGCGGTCGCTGCGGAGCCCTACTATGTCCCTGCCCAACCTTACTGGGCAGGGGACTTGAGTGGTTCCGTGGCGATCCACTGTACGGGCCCCCCTCTCTCCATCAAGGAGAGAGGAGCGGGATTCGTGGCGGCCGCCTGGGGAGGGTACGCCATTGTTGGCGTATACTTCTCCCCAAACCGGGCCCTGGCGGAGTTCGAGGCTTTTCTCGACTCCCTGGGGCAGGCGGTCAGGCGGCTGTCGCCGCTCCCCATTGTCCTGCTTGGCGACCTTAACGCCAAGTCTCGGGCATGGGGGGCGGCGGCCACGGACCCGCGGGGGGCCGTGGTTGAGGAGTGGACAGTCGAGGTTGGGCTGTCCCTCCTCAACAGAGGATCTGTGCACACGTGCGTGCGACAGAACGGAGGGTCCGTGGTGGACGTCTCGTTCGCCACGCCGTCTGTCGCACTCCGTGTGCACAACTGGAGAGTGCTGGAGGAAGTGGAGACCTTCTCGGATCACCGATATATTCGGTTTGAGGTCTCCACTTCCCCAGAGGAGCTGGCGCGCCGCCCCCGTCGGGGGGCTGCGTTCCCCCGATGGGTGATTAGCCGCCTCGACATAGAGCTGGCGGAGGAGGCGGCTATCGTCCAAAGCTGGCGGGCGCCAGCTCGAGAACTGGAGGACGTCGACGCGTCTGCAGCCCGTTTCCGTGGGGCCCTCACGGCGGTCTGCGACGCGTCGATGCCGCGGAGCAACAACCGCCCGTATAAAAAGCGGGCGGTGCATTGGTGGTCCCCGGAGATTGCTGGTCTCCGGGCGGCCTGCTCCGCGGCGCGGCGGCAGCTACAACGCTGCCGCCGGCGGCGAACACAGCAACCTGGCGAGGAGGCCCGGCTGCATGGTACGTACAGGGACTGCAAAAAGTCCCTGCAAGTTGCCATCAGCCGGGCTAAGGATGAGGGGTGGGAGGAGCTCGTAGGGTCTCTGGATAGGGATCCGTGGGGGCGCCCATACCGGCTAGTAAGGAAGAAGTTCCGGGGGCAGGCGCCCCCACTAACGGAATCCCTGGATCCAGAGTTCCTGGGGAGGGTCGTGGAAACTTTGCTCCCCGACCCTCCGGAGCTCCTCCCACCTCCCATGTCATATGGGGGTCCTGTTGCGGAGGAGCTGGTTCCGCCCCATCCCGTTACAGATGACGAGATGGGGTGGGTGATTAGGCGCCTCCGCAACAGGCGGAAGGCACCAGGCCCGGACGGAGTTCCGGGCCGAGTACTGGCAGTGGCGCTGGGCCATCTTGGGGGAGAGCTTCGGGAGCTGCTCGACCGTTGTCTGTCGAGTGGACGGTTCCCGAAGCTCTGGAAGATGGGGCGGCTCTGCCTTCTTGCGAAGGAGGGCCGCCCTCCGGACTGCCCGTCCTCGTACCGGCCCCTGGTGTTGCTGGACGACACGGGAAAGATGCTGGAGAGGATAATGGTTTCCCGTGTCGTCCGGCACTTGGAGGAAACCGGGCCGGAGATGTCGGCGTGGCAGTTCGGCTTCCGGAGGGGGCGTTCAACAATGGACGCCCTCTCCACCCTGAAGGCTTGGTCTGCGGAGGCGACCGAGGAGGGAGGTAGGTTGTTGGCGGTGTCGCTCGACATCGCCAACGCCTTCAACAGCCTGCCGCACAGTGTGATACGAGAGGCGCTCCAGTACTTTGGAGTGCCCTCGTACCTGCGGCGGCTGTTGGAGGACTACCTCCAGGACAGGGAGGTCGCCTTCGTGGACGGCCGGGGGGCCATGGTCCGGCGCCAAGTTGGGTGTGGTGTTCCACAGGGGTCGGTGTTGGGACCACTCCTGTGGAACATGGGCTACGACTGGGTGCTCCGCGCAGCGCTCCCCGAGGGGGTGCGTGTCATCTGTTACGCGGATGACACCCTAGTCGTAGCCCGGGGGGGAGGGTTTGAAGAGGTGAGGCGCCTGGCCACTGAGGGTACAACCCTAGTGGTCAGGCGCATTGAGTCGTTGGGCCTCAAGGTGGCGGTCGAAAAAACCGAGGCCCTGTTATTTCACGGGCCTCGGTGCGGACCGCCCCCTGGGGCCCATATAATGGTGCAGGGGCACAGGGTCCAGGTTGGGGTCCAGATGAAATATCTGGGCCTCATCCTGGACGGAAGGTGGCGGTTCGGGTCCCACTTCAAGGGACTCGGACCGCGCATCGTAGGAGCGGCGGCGGCTCTCGGTCGGCTCCTCCCGAATACGGGGGGACCGGGCGCGAGCTGCCGCAAATTGTATGCGGGAGTCGTGCGCAGCATGGCCGTCTACGGGGCACCGATCTGGGTGGACGCCCTCAGCGCCAGCAATGTACGCACGCTGCGCGCAGCGCAGCGTGTCGTGGCGCTGAGGGTGATCCGCGGATACCGGTCGGTGTCCGCGGGGGCGGCCTTTGTGCTCGCCGGCTCCCCGCCGTGGGAGCTGGAGGCGGAGGTGCTCGCCGCCGTGTATAGGTTCACGGCGGCGAGGAAAGAGTTGGGGGAGCCGCCTCCGGCTCCCAGAGAAATTGAGGGCCTGCGAAGGCAGGCCCGTGATAGGGTCTTTGTGAGGTGGGAGGAGGACCTGGCGGATGCGCGCTATGGGCGTTATACCATAGACGCCGTCCGCCCGGTCCTCCGGGCATGGTGCACCAGGGAGCAGGGCTCCCTAACATACAGGCTTGTGCAGGTGCTGTCCGGGCATGGTTGCTTCGGATGGTACCTGCACAAAATAGCCAGGAGGGAGCCCACCACTGCGTGCCACGAGTGCGGCGCTGCAGAAGATACGGCGCAGCACACTCTTTCCGAGTGTGCTGCGTGGGTGGAGCAGCGCCGCGCTCTGGCCGCGGTGGTAGGAGGGGACCTCTCGCTGCCGAGCGTGGTAAATCACATGCTCGACGGCGAGGGGTCGTGGTCGGCGGTGGTCTCCTTCTGCGAGGAGGTCATCTCGCAGAAGGAGACGGCGGAGAGAGCTCGCGAGGTAGATCCTCTGAGCGGCTCTCTCCGCCAAAGAAGAACGGGCGGCCGGAGGAGGCGCTTTGCGCGCCTCCTGCCGCCACCATAGCCGGACCAGGGGGGACGGGTCGGGGGGCCCGTCTTCCCATTGCACAGGTCCGGCGGATGGGGGGAGACAGCTAGGGTGTACCGAGCTGTCTCCCATTAATGCCGGGGGCTCAGCAAGTTGCTGGGCCTGCCGCTGGGGCGACGCGGCAAACAGAATGCCAAGTGCGAAGCCCGCGTCGCCCCGTTAAGGCGGCGGATGGTACACCGTGGAGGTTTAGTGAGTAGGAGTCTCACATAACCACTCGTCCCCCCGGGCGGGTGTGTACCCATGAAGGGTTCCTCCACGTTAAAAAAAAAAAAAAAAAAAAAAAAAAAAAAAAAAGGTTAGGTTGGATTGTACTGTGCTTCATACGTGAAAAGTATGAGCATATTTTTGAAATAGCATTGGTGAAAACTGGAATGCTTTAGGATTGTACTGTGCTTCATACGTGAAAAGTATGAGCATATTTTTGAAATAGCATTGGTGAAAACTGAAATGCTTAGTGACTCGCGATAATTGTCGCGTTTCGGGATTAGTTATATTTCTGGAAGGGATACCATACTATGTATGATGAATTGCCCTTTTATTTTTGAGTAAGGTTTATAGCTATAAGTTTTTGGAGATAGATATGTGCGTAACTGCCCGTGTCATTAATAGGTTATTCGTAACCTACTTACCATCAGGAGTTTTTTGAAGAACCTGGCATGACAAATGCGTAAGGTCTTATTACTGTGCCCCGCAAACCCGCTGTAACTATTAAGTTTCAGAGATTAGCTATTTTCTGGAAGGGATATCGTACTTTTAGTACGATTTACCCTCATTAAGTGACTCGCGATAATTGTCGCGTTTCGGGATTAGTTATATTTCTGGAAGGGATACCATACTATGTATGATGAATTGCCCTTGTTATAACTAATTGAGGGTGGTAATTAGCTATGGGATTTTTGAAGATTGATATGTGCTTCACTGTACATGTCGTCATAATTCTTTTAAACTAATTGAGGGTGGTAATTAGCTATGGGATTTTTGAAGATTGATATGTGCTTCACTGTACATGTCGTCATTAGTGACTCGCGATAATTGTCGCGTTTCGGGATTAGTTATATTTCTGGAAGGGATACCATACTATGTATGATGAATTGCCCTTGTGTGACTCGCGATAATTGTCGCGTTTCGGGATTAGTTATATTTCTGGAAGGGATACCATACTATGTATGATGAATTGCCCTTGATAGTGACTCGCGATAACTATCGCGTTTCGGGATTAGCTATATTTCTGGAAGGGATATCATAATCTATTATGACGTTACCCTTAGTGACTCGCGATAACTATCGCGTTTCGGGATTAGCTATATTTCTGGAAGGGATATCATAATCTATTATGACGTTACCCTTATAGTGACTCGCGATAACTATCGCGTTTCGGGATTAGCTATATTTCTGAAAGGGATATCATATTCTATTATGACGTTACCCTTATTTGTGCCTCAATCTATTGAGTAAGGAAATTATTGGGCCTTGATAACCTCTTGGCTATGTCCCGCGAAGGGGCGAACGTATTTTTCTAGGGCTCAGGTCGTCCCTTGGAGTCGCTCACCTACTTTGTGGGCGGTTCGGGTGATAGCGATCTGCCTTATTTCTGTGCCCCGCAAACCCGCTGTAACTATTAAGTTTCAGAGATTAGCTATTTTCTGGAAGGGATATCGTACTTTATGGACGACTGACCCTCAAAATTTTACTGTGCCCCGCAAACCCGCTGTAACTATTAAGTTTCAGAGATTAGCTATTTTCTGGAAGGGATATCGTACTTTATGTACGATTTACCCTCGTTAATAGGTTATTCGTAACCTACTTACCATCAGGAGTTTTTTGAAGAACCTGGCATGACAAATGCGTAAGGTCTTATAAGTGACTCGCGATAACTATCGCGTTTCGGGATTAGCTATATTTCTGAAAGGGATATCATATTCTATTATGACGTTACCCTTATTGATATTGGGAAATCCTTCAAACGAAGCAAGAAGAGAATTTTTGTTAGAGTCTGTGATGTTAAGCGTCATGTAGCTCTTGTTTTAACTAATTGAGGGTGGTAATTAGCTATGGGATTTTTGAAGATTGATATGTGCTTCACTGTACATGTCGTCATTATAGTGACTCGCGATAATTGTCGCGTTTCGGGATTAGTTATATTTCTGGAAGGGATACCATACTATGTATGATGAATTGCCCTTGTAATAGTGACTCGCGATAATTGTCGCGTTTCGGGATTAGTTATATTTCTGGAAGGGATACCATACTATGTATGATGAATTGCCCTTGATACCGGTCGGTGTCCGCGGGGGCGGCCTTTGTGCTCGCCGGCTCCCCGCCGTGGGAGTTGGAGGCGGAGGTACTCGCCGCCGTGTATAGGTTCACGGCGGCGAGGAAAGAGTCAGGGCAGCCTCCGGCTCCCAGGGAGATTGAGGGCCTGCGGAGGCAGGCCCGTGACAGGATTTTTGTCAGGTGGGAGGAGGACCTGGCGGACGCGCGCTATGGGCGTTATACTATAGACGCCGTCCGCCCGGTCCTCCGGGCGTGGTGCGGAAGGGAGCAGGGCTCCCTCACATTTAGGCTTGTGCAGGTGCTGTCCGGGCATGGTTGCTTCGGATGGTACCTGCACAAAATAGCCAGGAGGGAGCCCACCACCGCGTGCCATGAGTGCGGCGCTGCGGAGGATACAGCGCAGCACACTCTCTCCGAGTGTGCTGCGTGGGTGGAGCAGCGCCGCGCTCTGGCCGCGGTAATTGGAGGGGACCTCTCGCTGCCGAGTGTGGTAAGTCACATGCTCGACGGCGAGGGGTCGTGGTTGGCGGTGGTCTCCTTCTGCGAGGAGGTCATCTCGCAGAAGGAGACGGCGGAGAGGGCTCGCGAGGTGGATCCTCTGAGCGGCCCTCTCCGCCAAAGAAGAACGGGCGGCCGGAGGAGGCGCTTTGCGCAACTCCTGCCGCCACCATAGCCGGACCAGGGGGGACGGGTCGGGGGGCCCGTCTTCCCATTGCACAGGTCCGGCGGATGGGGGGAGACAGCTAGGGTGTACCGAGCTGTCTCCCATTAATGCCGGGGGCTCAGCAAGTTGCTGGGCCTGCCGCTGGGGCGACGCGGCAAACAGAATGCCAAGTGCGAAGCCCGCGTCGCCCCGTTAAGGCGGCGGATGGTACACCGTGGAGGTTTAGTGAGTAGGAGTCTCACATAACCACTCGTCCCCCCGGGCGGGTGTGTACCCATGAAGGGTTCCTCCACGTTAAAAAAAAAAAAAAAAAAAAAAAAAAAAAAAAAGGTTAGGTTAGGTTAGGTTAGGTTAGGTTAGGTTAGGTTAGGTTAGGTTAGGTTAGGTTAGGTTAGGTTAGGTTAGGTTAGGTTAGGTTAGGTTAGGTTAGGTTAGGTTAGGTTAGGTTAGGTTAGGTTAGGTTAGGTTAGGTTAGGTTAGGTTAGGTTAGGTTAGGTTAGGTTAGGTTAGGTTAGGTTAGGTTAGGTTAGGTTAGGTTAGGTTAGGTTAGGTTAGGTTAGGTTAGGTTAGGTTAGGTTAGGTTAGGTTAGGTTAGGTTAGGTTAGGTTAGGTTAGGTTAGGTTAGGTTAGGTTAGGTTAGGTTAGGTTAGGTTAGGTTAGGTTAGGTTAGGTTAGGTTAGGTTAGGTTAGGTTAGGTTAGGTTAGGTTAGGTTAGGTTAGGTTAGGTTAGGTTAGGTTAGGTTAGGTTAGGTTAGGTTAGGTTAGGTTAGGTTAGGTTAGGTTAGGTTAGGTTAGGTTAGGTTAGGTTAGGTTAGGTTAGGTTAGGTTAGGTTAGGTTAGGTTAGGTTAGGTTAGGTTAGGTTAGGTTAGGTTAGGTTAGGTTAGGTTAGGTTAGGTTAGGTTAGGTTAGGTTAGGTTAGGTTAGGTTAGGTTAGGTTAGGTTAGGTTAGGTTAGGTTAGGTTAGGTTAGGTTAGGTTAGGTTAGGTTAGGTTAGGTTAGGTTAGGTTAGGTTAGGTTAGGTTAGGTTAGGTTAGGTTAGGTTAGGTTAGGTTAGGTTAGGTTAGGTTAGGTTAGGTTAGGTTAGGTTAGGTTAGGTTAGGTTAGGTTAGGTTAGGTTAGGTTAGGTTAGGTTAGGTTAGGTTAGGTTAGGTTAGGTTAGGTTAGGTTAGGTTAGGTTAGGTTAGGTTAGGTTAGGTTAGGTTAGGTTAGGTTAGGTTAGGTTAGGTTAGGTTAGGTTAGGTTAGGTTAGGTTAGGTTAGGTTAGGTTAGGTTAGGTTAGGTTAGGTTAGGTTAGGTTAGGTTAGGTTAGGTTAGGTTAGGTTAGGTTAGGTTAGGTTAGGTTAGGTTAGGTTAGGTTAGGTTAGGTTAGGTTAGGTTAGGTTAGGTTAGGTTAGGTTAGGTTAGGTTAGGTTGTCGTCAGATTGGCCTAGTGGTGTGAGGCAACCAGACTTGACACGCAGTACGCAAGTGGTCGGTGGTTCGAATCTCGCTGATTTAGTATATTATAAAGAATTTTTAGTGACTCGCGATAATTGTCGCGTTTCGGGATTAGTTATATTTCTGGAAGGGATTCCATACCTTAGTATGACGAATTGCCCTTGTTAGTGCCCCGCAAACCCGCTGTAACTATTAAGTTTCAGAGATTAGCTATTTTCTGGAAGGGATATCGTACTTTATGGACGACTGACCCTCATACAGTGACTCGCGATAACTATCGCGTTTCGGGATTAGCTATATTTCTGGAAGGGATATCATATTCTATTATGACGTTACCCTTTTAACTAATTGAGGGTGGTAATTAGCTATGGGATTTTTGAAGATTGATATGTGCTTCACTGTACATGTCGTCACTTTAGTGACTCGCGATAACTATCGCGTTTCGGGATTAGCTATATTTCTGGAAGGGATATCATATTCTATTATGACGTTACCCTTAGTGACTCGCGATAACTATCGCGTTTCGGGATTAGCTATATTTCTGGAAGGGATATCATATTCTATTATGACGTTACCCTTATTTAACTAATTGAGGGTGGTAATTAGCTATGGGATTTTTGAAGATTGATATGTGCTTCACTGTACATGTCGTTTAAAACTAATTGAGGGTGGTAATTAGCTATGGGATTTTTGAAGATTGATATGTGCTTCACTGTACATGTCGTCATTAGGGGTCGTCGGATTGGCCTAGTGGTGTGAGACGATCAGACTTCATACGCAGTACACACGAGTGGTCGACAGTTCGAAACTCGTTTATTCAGGATATTTTAACATAACCTAAAGTGACTCGCGATAATTGTCGCGTTTCGGGATTAGTTATATTTCTGGAAGGGATACCATACTATGTATGACGAATTGCCCTTGTAAGTGACTCGCGATAACTATCGCGTTTCGGGATTAGCTATATTTCTGGAAGGGATATCATATTCTATTATGACGTTACCCTTTATTTCTGTGCCCCGCAAACCCGCTGTAACTATTAAGTTTCAGAGATTAGCTATTTTCTGGAAGGGATATCGTACTTTATGGACGACTGACCCTTTATTAAACTAATTGAGGGTGGTAATTAGCTATGGGATTTTTGAAGATTGATATGTGCTTCACTGTACATGTCGTCATTAAAATAACTGTGCCCCGCAAACCCGCTGTAACTATTAAGTTTCAGAGATTAGCTATTTTCTGGAAGGGATATCGTACTTTATGTACGATTTACCCTCTTTAAGTGACTCGCGATAACTATCGCGTTTCGGGATTAGCTGTGTTTCTGGAGGGGATATCATATTCTATTATGACGTTACCCTTATAGACTCGCGATAACTATCGCGTTTCGGGATTAGCTATATTTCTGGAAGGGATATCATATTCTATTATGACGTTACCCTTTTAAGTGACTCGCGATAATTGTCGCGTTTCGGGATTAGTTATATTTCTGGAAGGGATACCATACTATGTATGACGAATTGCCCTTGTTAGCGGCTCCGCTCCGTTTAGGAAACAGACAGACAAAACAGAGAGACACTAGTTATTTAACTTAACGTTAAACTAGCTTGTGCCCGATTTTTGGAAAAAGGACCATTGATTTGGTTCCTTATTAAGTGACTCGCGATAATTGTCGCGTTTCGGGATTAGTTATATTTCTGGAAGGGATTCCATACCTTAGTATGACGAATTGCCCTTTAATTAATAGGTTATTCGTAACCTACTTACCATCAGGAGTTTTTTGAAGAACCAGGCATGACAAATGCTTAAGGTCTTAATAGTGACTCGCGATAATTGTCGCGTTTCGGGATTAGTTATATTTCTGGAAGGGATACCATACTATGTATGACGAATTGCCCTTGTAGTACTTGCTTCGGCAGTACATATACTAAAATTGGAACGATACAGAGAAGATTAGCATGGCCCCTGCGCAAGGATGACACGCAAAATCGTGAAGCGTTCCACATTTATTAGTGACTCGCGATAATTGTCGCGTTTCGGGATTAGTTATATTTCTGGAAGGGATTCCATACCTTAGTATGACGAATTGCCCTATAAGCTTCACTGTACATGTCGTCATTATTAAGCTGCGGTTTTTGTTATTGAGGTTACTTGTTATTGTTGTTATTGTTATTTGTTGTTATTTCGTTGGTATTTTTCTAAGACTTGGCTTTTCCCCTGGATTCTGTTGGATTTTTGCATTTCGGACTTTGGCTTTTCTTATTGATTATTGATTTTCACTTGGTTGGTTTCGTCGATTCGGGGTTTTTCCTCGGTGGAGGGGTGGAACTCTGTTCCCCCCAGCTTATTCTGGGCCTAAGCTGGCCAATTCGCAGCCCAGAGATGGGCAGGTGGTGACGGTGCCTGGCATGTCGTCGGACACACGTTCGGGGCCGGCTGGAGCCGACGCCAAAAGAACGTTTGGCTCGCGCTTTGAGCCTTTGGAGGTGGACTGGGATGCCGCGAAGGTTCCCAGAACCAATATGGCCAAGAGGGGTTCGGCGCGAGGTTCAGGGCGGTCGAGGAGCTCGGGACGGCTGGCCGAGGGAGCTCAGCCGTTCTCAAGAGTAACGAGCGCTGAGGTGCTCTGTGTCGATGATGATGAGGTGGTCTTCCAAGACCAAGCGGGAGACAGAGGACGTGTTGAGGTGGAGCGCCTGGACGCAGAGGCACTTAAGGCCCTCACAGAAGGGGGTGTGAGGGACATACTGGAGGTGTGCCGCGCCTCAGGGAATTTGAAAGGGACTTGCATAAAGACCCTTAAGTCCGCAGCAAATTCCCTGAGGGAGGTCGTGGAGACGCTCCTAGAGCGAACTGTAAACGACGAGACTGCCCGCCTCGCTCGGGAAACGAGGGTCCTCCGCCGACAGGTGGAGGACCTCAAAAGCGAGGTCTTGGCGTGGCGGCGGGAGGCGAACTCGAGGAAGGTGATGCCTCCTCCTCCACCGCCGGTGCAAGTGGAAGCACCGGCACCGGCTCAGGTGCCTCCCCAAGATTGGGAGAAAGCGCTAGCGGAGGGGTTCGGTAGGTTGGAGCGGTCGATCAAGGTCCTTGACGCCCGCTTTGATGGGCTTGAGGTTGACGGCCGACTCCTTCCTAAGAAGGTCCTCCGCCCGCCGCTGGCGGCCGATAAGAGGCCTGTGGTAAGCAGGCCTGCTACCGATCCCAGGCCTCCCAGCTCTGCAAGCGCCAGACCCCGGTCTGTTTCCCGGGCTAGAAAGGAGGCGCCCGCTCCCACTCCGCAGCAGCCGCTCGGCATGGAGTGGGCCGCACTCCCGGCAACGGCTCCCGCCCGTGTCCCGGCTGAGGCGGACGATGAGACGTGGACGACGGTGGTTCGCCGCCAGAAGAAGGCGAAGGCCCCAGCTGTGCCAGCAACTTCTGCGCCAGCTCCTGCGCCAAAAAATAAGAAGGCGCAGCCGAAGCTGCCCTCTCTGCCGCGCGCAGCTGCAGTTGTTATTACACTGCAGCCCGAGGCCGCGGCAAAGGGGGTAACGTACTCGGCGGCCTTACTAAAGGCGCGGGAGACGGTTGGGCTGGCGGGCTTAGGGATTGAGGACATAAAGCTCCGCACGACTGCCACCGGAGCCAGGATCGTTGAGATCCCTGGCTCCCAGGGTGAGCAGAAGGCGGCCGGCCTGGCGGAGCAGTTGAAGGTGGCGCTTGCCGAAGTGGCGGTTATCACCAGACCGATAAAGCGTGCGGAGGTCAGGGTCATCGGACTGGATGAGTCGGTGACCCAGGCGGAGCTCGCCGTGGCGATCTCCGGCAAGACCGGATGCGGGCCGGATATGATAAGAGTCGGCCCCATCCGGCAGGACTGGGGAGGGGGAGTGGCGTTTGTGTCACTCCCCGTGGCAGAGGCCAAGAAGTTGGCCGAAACAGGGCGTATCTTGGTCGGCTGGAGCGTGGCCCGGATCCGTCCACTGGAGGAAAAGCCCATGCGCTGCTTTAAGTGCATGGGCTTGGGCCACACTCGCCAATTGTGCGAGTCTTCGGCCGACCGGAGCGCCCTGTGCTACAGGTGCGGGGGTCCCGGCCATACGGCGGCGAACTGTGCGGCTGTGAAGCCGCACTGCGCCGTATGCGCTGACGCGGGGATCCCCGCTGAGCATCATATGGGAGGGGCCAGCTGCAGGCCCCCCTCCGTAAAGAGGAGGCCTTTTGGCAGTCGAGTGGAGGCGCGTAGGCCGGAGGCAGGTGGTATGGATCAACAGTAATGCAGCACATCCGTACCAACTGCCTCCAGGCAAATCTTAACCACTCCGTCACTGCACAGGACTTGTTTGTTCAGTCAGTGGCGGAGTGGGATATTGGAGTAGCGGTCGCTGCGGAGCCCTACTATGTCCCTGCCCAACCTTACTGGGCGGGGGACCTGAGTGGTTCCGTGGCGATCCACTGTACGGGTCCCCCTCTCTCCATCAAGGAGAGAGGAGCGGGATTCGTGGCGGCCGCCTGGGGAGGGTATGCCATTGTTGGCGTGTACTTCTCCCCAAACCGGGCCCTGGCGGAGTTCGAGGCTTTCCTCGACTCCCTGGGGCAGGCGGTAAGGCGGCTGTCGCCGCTCCCCATTGTCCTGCTTGGCGACCTTAACGCCAAGTCTCGGGCATGGGGGGCGGCGGCCACGGACCCGCGGGGGGCCGCGGTTGAGGAGTGGACAGTCGAGGTCGGACTGTCCCTCCTCAACAGAGGATCTGTGCACACGTGCGTGCGACAGAACGGAGGGTCCGTGGTGGACGTCTCGTTCGCCACGCCGTCTGTCGCACGCCGTGTGCAGAACTGGAGAGTGCTGGAGGAAGTGGAGACCTTCTCGGACCACCGATATATTCGGTTCGAGGTCTCCACTTCCCCAGGGGAGCTGGCGTTACGCCCCCGTCGGGGGGCTGCGTTTCCCCGATGGGTGATAAGCCGCCTCGACAGGGAGTTAGCTGAAGAGGCGGCTATCGTCCAGAGCTGGCGGGCGCCAGCTCCGGAGGTAGATGATGTCGACGCGTCTGCGGCCCGTTTCCGTGGGGCCCTCACGGCGGTCTGCGACGCGTCGATGCCGCGGAGCAACAACCGCCCGTATAAAAAGCGGGCGGTGCATTGGTGGTCCCCGGAGATTGCTGGTCTCCGGGCGGCCTGCTCCGCGGCGCGGCGGCAACTACAGCGCTGCCGCCGGCGGCGAAGCCAGCAACCTGGCGAGGAGGCCCGGCTGCATGGCACGTACAGGGACTGCAAAAAGTCCCTGCAAGTTGCCATCAGCCGGGCTAAGGATGAGGGATGGGAGGAGCTCGTAGGGACTCTGGATAGGGATCCTTGGGGGCGCCCATACCGCCTGGTAAGGAAAAAGTTCCGGGGGCAGGCGCCCCCACTAACGGAATCACTGGATCCAGAGTTCCTGGGGAGGGTCGTGGACACTCTACTCCCCGACCCTCCGGAGCTCCTCCCACCTCCCATGTTGTATGGGGGCCCTGTTGTGGAGGAGCTGTTTCCGCCCCATCCCATCACAGATGATGAGATGGGGTGGGTGATAAGGCGCCTCCGCAACAGGCGGAAGGCTCCAGGCCCGGACGGGGTTCCGGGCCAAGTACTAGGTGTGGCGCTGGGCCACCTTGGGGGAGGGCTTCGGGAGCTGTTCGACCGTTGTTTGTCGGTTGGACGGTTCCCGAAGCTCTGGAAGAAGGGGCGGCTCTGCCTTCTTGCGAAGGAGGGCCGCCCTCCGGACTGCCCGTCATCGTACCGGCCCCTGGTGTTGTTGGATGACACGGGAAAGATGCTAGAGAGAATAGTGGTTTCCCGTGTCACCCGACACTTGGAGGAAGTGGGGCCGGGGATGTCGACATGGCAGTTCGGCTTCCGGAGAGGGCGTTCAACAATGGACGCCCTCTCCACCCTGAAGGCTTGGTCTGCGGAGGCGACCGAGGAGGGAGGTAGGTTGTTGGCGGTGTCGCTCGACATCGCCAACGCCTTCAACAGCCTGCCGCACAGCGTGATACGAGAGGCGCTCCAGTACTTTGGAGTGCCCTCGTACCTGCGGCGGCTGTTGGAGGACTACCTCCAAGACAGGGAGGTCGCCTACGTGGACGGCCGAGGGACCATGGCTCAGCGCCACGTGGGGTGTGGTGTTCCACAGGGGTCGGTGCTGGGGCCACTCCTGTGGAACATGGGCTACGATTGGGTGCTCCGCGCAGAGCTCCCAGCAGGGATACGGGTTCTCTGCTATGCGGATGACACCCTGGTCGTAGCCCGGGGGGGAAGTTTTGAAGAGGTTAGGCGCCTGGCCACTGAGGGGACATCCTTGGTGGTCAGGCGCATAGAGTCGTTGGGCCTCAGGGTGGCGGTTGAAAAAACCGAGGCCCTGTTGTTTCACGGGCCTCGGTGTGGACCGCCTCCTGGGGCCCACATAATGGTAAAGGATGTGAGGGTCCAGGTTGGGGTCCAGATGAAATATCTGGGCCTCATCCTGGACGGAAGGTGGCGGTTCGAGTCCCACTTCAAGGGACTCGGACCGCGCATTGTAGGAGCGGCGGCGGCTCTCGGTCGGCTCCTCCCGAATACGGGGGGGCCGGGCGCGAGCTGCCGCAAATTATATGCGGGAGTCGTGCGCAGCATGGCCGTCTACGGGGCACCGATCTGGGTGGACGCCCTCAGCGCCAGCAACGTACGCACGCTGCGTGCAGCGCAGCGTGTCGTGGCGCTGAGGGTGATCCGCGGATACCGGTCGGTGTCCGCGGTGGCGGCCTTCGTGCTCGCCGGCTCCCCGCCGTGGGAGCTGGAGGCGGAAGTTCTCGCCGCCGTGTATAGGTTCACGGCGGCGAGGAAAGAGTTGGGGGAGCCGCCTCCGGCTCCCAGAGAGGTTGAGGGCCTGCGGAGGCAGGCCCGGGACAGGGTCCTGTTGAGGTGGGAGGAGGACCTGGCGGACGCGCGTTATGGGCGTTACACTATAGACGCCGTCCGCCCGGTCCTCCGGGCGTGGTGCAGAAGGGAGCAGGGCTCCCTTACATTTAGGCTTGTGCAGGTGCTGTCCGGACATGGTTGCTTCGGATGGTACCTGCACAAAATAGCCAGGAGGGAGCCCACCACCGCGTGCCATGAGTGCGGTGCTGCGGAAGATACGGCGCAGCACACTCTCTCTGAGTGTGCTGCGTGGGTGGAGCAGCGCCACGCTCTGGCCGCGGTGATTGGAGGGGACCTCTCGCTGCCGAGTGTGGTAAGTCACATGCTCGACGGCGAGGGGTCGTGGTTGGCAGTGGTCTCCTTCTGCGAGGAGGTCATCTCGCAGAAGGAGACGGCGGAGAGGGCTCGCGAGGTGGATCCTCTGAGCGGCCCTCTCCGCCAAAGAAGAACGGGCGGCCGGAGGAGGCGCTTTGCGCAACTCCTGCCGCCACCATAGCCGGACCAGGGGGGACGGGTCGGGGGGCCCGTCTTCCCATTGCACAGGTCCGGCGGATGGGGGGAGACAGCTAGGGTGTACCGAGCTGTCTCCCATTAATGCCGGGGGCTCAGCAAGTTGCTGGGCCTGCCGCTGGGGCGACGCGGCAAACAGAATGCCAAGTGCGAAGCCCGCGTCGCCCCGTTAAGGCGGCGGATGGTACACCGTGGAGGTTTAGTGAGTAGGAGTCTCACATAACCACTCGTCCCCCCGGGCGGGTGTGTACCCATGAAGGGTTCCTCCACGTTAAAAAAAAAAAAAAAAAAAAAAAAAAAAAAAAAAAAAAAAAAAAAAAAAAAAAAAAAAAGGTTAGGTTAGGTTAGGTTAGGTTAGGTTAGGTTAGGTTAGGTTAGGTTAGGTTAGGTTAGGTTAGGTTAGGTTAGGTTAGGTTAGGTTGGGGTCGCGCAGGCGTGACGAGGTACTTGTATCTCTGATCTGCAGGGGGTGGACCCACAGGCGCAACACAGCACTCTCCCTTTGGAGAGAGCCTTAGCCTGCCACCTCAAGACCGTAGTGCGTGGTGAAGAACCACATCCTTCACGAGGTGACTCTGTCTCGCAGAACACTACGGATCTAGGCTGGAGAGCCGATAAACACTCCTGGGTGTGGCGTGTGAGCAGCGCACTCAGTACCGGGTCGGGGCCGAGGAGGACTCAGGTTGAGTCCCAAGGGCCTGATTCCGGATAGCGGCTGGCGGGACTGGATTTATTCCAGTTTCGGCAGGCGTACTGCGAACTTGACGATGTTTAGAGTTCACAATGGAGTTTGCAAAATTTAAAAATAAACTACCCCAGGAGGGTACCCGAAAGGGAGAATCCCTCCCCGAGCTTAGCTCGGGCTGCCCCACGTTCTCTGGGGGGGGCAAAATTTTGCGCGATTTCGATACGACGACCCTGGCTAGTAACATGGTTACTGATTTTGCACACGATTCGGTTATTGTCGAACCGGAACTGACGACCTTGGCTTGTTCACGGACAACCGATGAGAAAACTATGATGGTACAACTCAAAAAATTACTACCCCAGGAGGGTACCTGCTCCACCGGAGCAGGAGAATCCCTCCCCGAGCCTAGCTCGGGCTGCCCCGCGTTCTCTGGGGGGGGCAAAGCTGTGCCGATTGTAGTGCTGGAGAGGGCTGTGTCGCTGGACCGTTTATCGGTTTCCAGCGACAGCAGCGTGGCGACGTTGGTGTCGGTGAATTCTGCGGAGGGAAGGGAGTCTCCTTCCCTCGGCAGGTTCTACCGAATGAGTGGAGAGGAGTCGGACTCTGCCCCCGAGGGCGAGTCCGTCGAACATCTCGGGCGTCCTGGCCCTAGTGCCTCCAAGCGAGGCAGAGGCCGCCCACCTACGACGGGCCAATACGTTGGCTTGGCTAAGGCCAAAACGGAGTTCCTTCGGGTCAGGAAGGAGGAACTCCACCTACGAGCCGAGGAGGAGGTAGCCGAGCTGGCTTCAGAGTTGAAGCGGAAGCGGGCTACCAGGGAGTCCAAGGCTCCGAGTTCAGACACACAACTTGTGTCTGAACTCTGTTCGAAGGTCTCGGACGACGTCGGGGTTATACTCCGCGTCGCCAAGAATTCGAACAACCTTAAGGGCACGTTCGTGCATGCCCTTAAGGACGCGGCCGCATCCATTCAGGACGCGGTCAAGACGATGGCGGGCCGTACGGTCTCCGAGGAGATTACCAAGCTCCAGGAGATTTGTACGGAGTTAAAGGCGAAGGAGGTGCGGCAAGCGGCTGAGATGGCTGCGCTCCGCAAGGAGATTGCGGAGTTGCGGGCAAATCAGCTCGCTGCCAAGCGTCCGGAGCCTGTGCCACCGGTACCCGTAGTGGTACCCTCTCAGGGGTCTGGGCCGGCTCCGGCCCCTAAGAGGAGGGCAATGGCTCGGGAGGAGTTTCCTCCTCTTCCGCAGCCACGCCAGTCCAAGCCTCAGAGTGAGCGCGCTGCGAAGCCGCAGCGCAATCCCTCTGAGGTAGTGACGGAGGAGCGCCTGGTGGAGGTGGTAGGTGGGATGGCTGACCGCGTGTTGGGCATCCTCACCGCACGTCTCGACGGCCTCCAAGATAGGCTCCTTCCGGAGAAGCGGCTGCGACCGCCGCTAGCTGCAGACCGTAAGGCTGCAGCAAAAGTGGCGGCTAAGGCTGCTACTCCGGAGTCCCGGCCGAAGCCACACCCTGTTCCTCAGCAGAACGCTGGGAAAGGGAAGAGCAAGGCCAAGAAGACGGCAGCTTCCACCCCGCTCACTTATAGTGAGACACTAGCAGCCCCCAGACCCTCCGAGGGTGAATGGGTGCTGGTAGGTAAGGGGGGAAAGCCCGTAAAGGCTTCGAAGCCTAAGAAGGCTTCTAAGCCTAAGAAGGCGGCTCAGCGAAAGGTTGCGCCATCCAAGAAGGAGAGGGCCCCCAAACTTCGCGCCAACAATTCGACTGCAGTGGTTCTGACCCTGCAGCCGGATGCGGCGAAGAGGGGCCTCACCTACAAGGATGTGCTCGCCAAGACTTTTGCAGGTATAGACCTGGCTAGTCTTGGCATCCCTTCCGTAGGTTTTAGGAGGACGGCGACGGGTGCGGCTCTTCTGGAGGTGCCGGGCGTTGACACGGCGGCCAAGACGGACGCCCTTGCAGCGCACATCAGGGCTTCCTTTTCAGGTGAGGATGTTCGTGTCGCTAGGCCGGTGAGGTGCGCAGATCTGCGGATTTCGGGTCTTGATGACACAGTGAGTGCGGAAGTGCTCACTGCTGTCGTCGCACGGGTCGGAGGTTGTCCTGCGGAGCAGGTGAAATCCGGCGAACCGCGTCTCGGCGTTGACGGGACCGGTACGGCCGTGGTTTCCTGCCCCGTGGAGGTTGCCAAGAGGCTCGGTGAGAGCCGACGTCTCTTGGTCGGGTGGGTGTCGGCGCGGGTTAAACTCCTGCAGCCGCGCCCACAGCGTTGTTTCCGGTGTCGGCAGACCGGTCATTTAGGGGCCACGTGCCCCTCTACCGTCGACTGCAGTGGTCTTTGTCACCGCTGTAGTCAGCCCGGCCATAAGGCTGGGGTTTGCACCGCAGACCTGCACTGCGCCGTATGCGCAGCGGCAGGTAAGTCAGCGGGGCACCGAGTGGGCAGTAAGGCCTGCTCGGCGCCTCCGCCCAAAAAGGGGGGTAAAGTAGGGAAGGGCAAGAGGGGTCAGACCCCCTCGAAACCCTCGGCCGCGTCGACTGCCGCTAAGGCGTCGACTTCGGCCTCTGAGGTGTGCATGGACCCTGCCATTTTATAATGGCTCTCTGTGTACTCCAAGGGAATTTAAACCACTGTGCCAGAGCTCAGGACTTGATGTCCCAGAGCATGGCGCAGTGGTCGATAGGGGTCGCTGTGATGGCGGAGCCATACTTTGTCCCACCTAGCGATTGCTGGGTCGGTGACAGGTATGGTTGCGTAGCCATCATATCTAGGCCGGCTGCCGGTGTCCCACCCTTCGTAGATATTACGAAGGGCCAGGGGTACGTGGCGGCGCGGCTAGGTGACGTCGTTGTCGTCGGGGTCTACGCTCCACCTCGGTGGAGTCTCGCGGAGTTCGAATCCTTCTTGGTAGGAGTAGGCAACGTAGTGTTAGGCAGCCACCCTCGCCCCGTCCTGGTACTGGGTGACTTCAACGCCAAATCAACGGCTTGGGGTTGCTCATGCTCAGATCGACGTGGTGAGGTGTTGGAAGAGTGGGCGCTGACATCTGGCCTGCTCGTCCTCAACAGGGGCTCCGTGAACACGTGCGTGCGACCGCAGGGCGAATCCATAGTGGACGTTTCGTTCGCTAGCCCTGCGATCGCACGTCGTGTTCGGGGCTGGAGAGTCCTCGGGGAGGTGGAGACGTTGTCCGACCATTTATATGTTCGGTTCGACGTCTCCGTCCAAACCGAGGACCTACCGGTACCGGGAGTTCCTGTGGGGGACGGTCCGCGTTGGGTGTTAGGGCGACTCGATAGGGAAGTCTTCCAGGAGGCCGCCATCGTGCAGGACTGGGTGTTGCGTGCGACACCCGAGAGGCCTGCCGATGTCGATGATGGGGCGGAGCGACTGAGGGATGCGGTATCACACATGTGTGATGCTGCTATGCCTCGGGCGAGACGTGTCCGAGCCAAACGCCAGGTGTATTGGTGGAACGCCGACATTGCACAGCTGCGTGCAGCGTGCGTGTCGGCGCGTCGCCGGTATACCCGGATCAGGCGAAGACGACGTCGAACTCAGGTCGCAGCCCCGGAGGAGGTGGAGCTGCATGAGGGATACCGGGCTGCGAAGCTCGCCCTCAAGCAGGCCATCGAGCGGTCTAAGGCGCAGGCCAGGGAGGAACTGTTGGAGATCCTCAGTCGGGACCCGTGGGGACGCCCGTACCGTATGGTACGTGGCAAGCTCCGCCAGTGGGCACCCCCGGTAACGCAGAGTCTCCAGCCGCAGTTCCTCGACGAAGTCGTTAGCGCACTGTTCCCTTCGAGGGGGGAGTTTACTCCTCCACCGATGGCTTCGCCTTTTATGGCGGAGCCGGACGTGGGCAGTGTCGACGTGACCCGGGAAGAATTGGGAGCGGCGGTGGAACGGCTTAAGGCCAAGAACACCGCCCCGGGACCCGATGGTCTGCCTGGCAGAGCATGGGTCCTGGCCCTAGAGGTTCTCGAGCCTCGCCTATTGGGGCTCTTCAGTGCGTGTCTGGAGCAGGGCCGGTTTCCAATCCGATGGAAAACCGGTCGGTTAGTCCTGCTTCAGAAGGAGGGGCGCCCGGCGGACAATCCGTCGGCGTACCGGCCGATCGTGTTGCTTGACGATGTGGGCAAGCTCTTTGAAAGAGTCATTGCAAACCGCATCGTCAGCCACTTAACGCGTGAGGGGCCGGACCTGGCGGTGAACCAGTACGGGTTTCGCAGGGGTCGCTCCACTATCGACGCGATCACGCAGGTTAGGAGTTTGGCGGAAGAGGCCATTGCACGGGGCGAGGTGGTGTTAGCGGTGTCCTTGGACATCGCCAACGCATTCAACACCTTACCCTGGGCCTGTATTAGGGAGGCGCTTCGTTATCACGGAGTGCCCACCTATATCCGTCGCATCGTCGCGTCGTACCTCTCCGAGAGGTACGTGACCTTCCCGGGTCAGAGTAGTACGTGTAGGCGCGAGGTAGTGTGCGGTGTTCCACAGGGGTCGGTCCTAGGCCCTCTCTTGTGGAACATCGGATATGATTGGGTGTTGCGGGGTGCGCTCCTCCGTGGTCTGAGTGTCGTCTGCTATGCAGATGACACTCTGGTCACGGCGAGAGGTAAGACACACCGTGATGCCCAGATTCTCGTCACAGCCGGCGTAGCTCAGGTCGTAGCTAGGATTCGTAGATTAGGGCTCGAGGTGGCATTGCACAAGTCCGAGGCTCTGTGTTTTCACGGGCCTCGGAACGCGCCACCGAGAGGATCGCGAATTACCGTAGGAGGCGAGTCCATAGGCATCCAGTCCGAGATGAAATATCTCGGACTGGTGTTAGATAGTAGGTGGGATTTCGTCGCGCACTTCAGGCAGCTGACCCCTCGACTGTTGGGCGCTGCAGCTGCGCTCGCGCGGTTGCTGCCCAACTTAGGGGGGCCCGATTCCGCTTGCCGGAAGCTCTATTTAGGGGTTGTTCGGTCCATGGCCCTTTACGGGGCCCCGGTGTGGGCTGCAGACCTGTCGGCCCAGAACATCCGCGCTCTGCGGGCTCCGCAGAGGGCGATGGCCGTCAGAGCAGCTCGCGGGTACCGCACAGTCTCTTTTGAGGCGGCGTCCCTGCTGGTAGGTTCCGCGCCATGGGATCTCGAAGCGAGAGCCCTCGCGTCACTCTACGAGTGGCGCGGGGAGGCGCTGAATGGAGGACTTCGGCTTGCACCTCGAGAAATCGAGGCGCAGAGGTCGGAGCTCCACGAGATCCACGTCATGGCCGAGTGGAGACGTAGACTCGATCTTCCCGTTTCAGGTGCAGCGACGGTGGAGGCCATCCGGCCTCGTCTGGCTTCATGGTTGAGTAGGGCACATGGCACCTTGACCTTCCGCCTGACACAGGTGCTCACGGGACACGGTTGTTTCGGGAGTTACCTGTGTCGCATAGGCCGGGAGATTGCACCAGGGTGTCATCACTGTGGCTGCGCGTTCGACGACGCGCAGCACACGCTCGAGGTTTGTCCCGCTTGGGACTCTGAACGCTGCGTTTTGTCCGCAGCCGTAGGGACCGACCTCTCGCTCCCAGCCGTCGTCAAGGCGATGGTCGAGAGTGAGAGAGGTTGGGATTCTGTCGTCTCTTTTTGCGAACATGTTATGGTCGTGAAGGAGACGGCGGAGCGGGAGAGGGAGCTCACTAGTGAGATTCCCTCT
Source organism: Saturnia pavonia (assembly GCA_947532125.1). Taxonomy (NCBI): domain Eukaryota; kingdom Metazoa; phylum Arthropoda; class Insecta; order Lepidoptera; family Saturniidae; genus Saturnia; species Saturnia pavonia. Next base: position 35 of record OX383900.1, on the reverse strand, counting down.
CGCGGTCGGCGTTCGGGTCGACGGCGGCGTCAGGT
>OX383899.1:18577893-18700200 GCA_947532125.1 Saturnia pavonia | reverse complement strand
TTATTTTCGTCTGAGTTTTTGGCACGATCTTGATGTATCATGTGGTAGTTTTAATAAACTTATGTTATTTGGCCCTATATTATGTAATATTGGTAGCATTTGACGTGACGTAGTTTAGTTAATGAGCACGCATGAAGGGGGTTAAATTAGGTACTAGGTAATAGTGTTAGGTTCTGTAATAAGACTTCGAAGCACATTACTGATTTCCTGGACAATAAGTTCAAGGATCATGTCAAGCACCATAACGTCAAAAGGTTATTTAGTTAAAACCTATCCAGTTTCTTGCTTGTTCTTCTCGATGACTGGTTTATTTTCCGAACCGTAGTAGTTTATAAGTGCCGTCTTAGTGCATAAATTGAATAAAGTATTTTTTTATTTTGATTTGTTCCTTGTTACATTTAATGTAGAAAAACTTGCAAAATAAATATTAACTAATACGTATGAAAAAAAAAATCACTAAAGCTTTTAAGTAGAACAGTTCTTAGTGGTGCTACATCAACACAAATCGGGTAGCGACTCGGACTTAAAACAAACACCTGTAAATACTACGCTAAATACCTGGACGCTCTCTTAAGGGGCAGACTGGCTCGTTAAGCGTCATATTTTTATTATTTCTATCTCATTTTCCTTTTTGCAACTTTTTGCATCCACAGCTTACAAAAAGAAAACTGATCGGAAAAAAATATCAGTAGAAGGTCACCCAGTTAATAGTGCAATTCATAGAATTTGAAATTGACGACGTGTGTTTCTTTCTCGACTATAATAAAGCGCTTTATTTATTCCTTTTATAAACTGGTGATTTATAATTATCATAAGGGCCTTACGTAACGTGAAGATATATTTATGCAGGACGGTATGGCAGCGGTGACCGTCGATGGTCGGATATGTTTAAATTCTACTATGCTTACCATCAAGGCCAACACCATGGATTTGTCAAACTACTATAAAGAAGAAATTGTTATAAATACTGGCGTGCTTGAAAGATTTAAATAATATTAAAATGTTGATAATACAGATCTGCCGTTATCGTCTAGCCAGATCTTAGGAATCTATAGTGTATGACACCAGCACTGGTCCACGAAACAGTAGTTAGTACCTTTTTCTGAGTCAACTTTCACTTGGGACAGGATTTGGCCGGTTCTTCTGGGTTCAACCACTGTGATGAGCGTTTCCGATTGTCGTAAAAGATCCATTTTTTGTCACAAGTATCAATACGATTCAAAATTCCCTCGTTATTGTGACGGTTGAGTAATGTAACGCAGCACTCAATGCGTGTTTGTTGGTATGTTTCAGTCAATTTATGCGATATCCATTTCTCGAGCTTTTTCACTTTTCTAATTGGTTTCAAGTGAATTAAAATTGTTTTATGACTCACATAGAAGCCTGCCGCTAACTCTGACGTAGTTTTCGATTGATCCGCTTCCACAATGACCTTTAATTCTTCACTGTCAATATCATATATCATAGGTTCTTCAGCCATCTACGGAGATTGTTTCGTAGGTCAAAATTTCCACAACGAAAATTTTGTAACCAAATACGTACCGTGCTTTCTTTTACAGTAGCTTCCCCATGTATATCATTAATCCTTCGCGCTGTTTCTGCAGCGCTGAGGCCACGGTAGAACTCATATTCGTATATAACGCTATATTTGAAGTTGTCCAGTTTGTGAAAAGAACGATGTCAAAGAAAAATCAAATGTGCGAAAACAAATGAATTACTGAATTCGCGAAACACAAACACACAAGCTTGAATATAAATTTGGAATTCCTAATCAAACGTCGGATATTTGAGATCAAGGTGGCAAGCTCAATAAAACGCCAATTTCATATGTCAGTACCTAATACTATCTTACTTGGATGTCCTGATAAGTTGCAGCTACGGGCTGTCCGTATTGTTACAAGTTCGGTAAACCTGTTAAAGCCTCCTGGCCAACAGCATATTTCAGTTCTAAAAAAAGTAAGCATTGTGAATGATATAGATGTCACTAAGAACTTAGAACCGCTTCAGGTCTTATCTCTCTTCTAATACAGAAACACGGAGGCTGGTATATGAAACCACAGCTACACGGTAGTATCTGTTTAATTCTTTATTGCACATAAGGGTACAATTAAAGAACTTAAGGCTAAAAATCATTATCTGCCATCATCTCGGGATTTGGCAAATTCGATGTTGATAGGAAAACAATTCCACAGTCGTACTGCTGTTACGGCCAAAGGTCGATTGCGAAAATTAGTACCTATGGTGACTTGATATAATGAGAATTAAAGATCTTAGCTCTATATTGTGCGTATCTGAGAGACGTTGAAATATATTTTTTAAATATTTCAAAGATTTGGGATTATTAAGTATGGAGAAAAGAAGACAAAATATATTCTTACGTCGGTAAAAACGCAGAAATTTACAAATTTTTATATTTACCATACTGAGAAAATGTGAACTCGCCTTCTGGAAAGCCTGTTCCTTCCCTCCCACCTACAATATCGGGTCCTTCAAACAAGGTGTGCTATTGTTTATAGAATCTATTGTATTTTTCGTCAGGTCAGGTCTCTTATTTTTATTATCATATTTATCAACGTCCGCCGTTGCTTTGGATAATAAAGAATATGCAATCATTCTACCAAAGTAAACATAGCATAGGTATCTACTGAAAAAGAAATAAATTTAAACTGACAAAAACCTTAATGAAATCAAACTACCCCTTAATAATGCGGTGACCACAAGCACTCTAGACAAAAACTGCAAGTGTGCACCCTCTTTACGAGCCATGTACGGGGGCAGGCAGAATTATAAGAGCTTTGCCGACCGCCGCTAAACACGTATTAAATTTCAACCTGCATAAAGGAGAGATTGTCTTGTTTTTGCATTGAATAGCCGGCTTAGGTAATGTTAATGAGATTTTGGTTCGGTATGTTGTGTGTTAGATGTTTAGAACTACGCTTGGTCTCAATTGAAACGGGAAATTTTACATAAACGACCAAGAATGGTTACCTGGTCATGGTATTATGAATTCTATTTATCTTCATTTCGTGCTTTTTGAAGATATTTCTTTAGGCGCGTTCTATAAAATTCGAGACTAATTTTATTTACGATCCGCGCGCAAAAAGTTTACTTGCTAATCCTCTTGTTTTATTGTGGTGATGAAAGTCACACTCGATATTACGAGCCGGTATAGTTGGTTGTTAGGACAAACGTATTAATATGCTGAGTAAATAAAGACAGAGCGGGACGGCACCGGTACGAAAAAAAATATTAGGAGTAATAAAACACGAAAACAATGTGTACTCACTGAGACCGAAGGCAGCTAACTGATCCATATTAATCCATGAACTGATCTGTGGCTGGGTGTGAGGGTGTCTCGGCGACGGGATGCAACCCAGGTCATAATCTGGTCTATATAAGGATGCGTTTGGTGCAACAAAATATTAATTGTTGGGTGGTAACTAACCACGTAAATATTTGAAAATGCCCTAATACTTTGAGCGCACCTTTCACTCATTTCTCGTTACAAGACGAAAGATCGACAATAGAACTACACAGAAAAACAATTGAAAAAATATAAAGTAAGGTTCACCCATAAGTTACGTTTCTCCGAATGCTGTCCAAAAATATCAAACACTCAGAATGACGGACAACATCCCCCATTTGAGTTTAGGCAACGGATTACATAATTCATTTCGGTTTCAACACGGTCGTAACATAACCGTTACATCTAGAGATTGAAACAAACTCATAAAGTAATATGGTACCCGTAAGATATGAACAGTACAGCGACAATGGATCGGGTGAGCATAAAAAAATTACAGGGCTAATTGCGTTACACAAAAATTACAGTTATTTGATTGACGAAGGCGTTACTTTGCGGAAATCCATCGTAAATAATTATTCGAAATTTCTTTGCTACTTCCGCCTTCAATAGATTAATAGTAGTTTCAGTTACCTACAACATAAAATGTTTTAATTTAAATAAATTTCTTTGTTAATTACAATAATACTAATAAAGATGATAATATGTTTATATTCAATATTTTCAATGACTACAGACGAAAGCACTGTCTTTTAGAGAAGAATTGGCAAGAAACTCTAACATAATAATATACATTAACGAATATAAAAATAAATATATATAATAGCAACCGCCAGCAACTTCGTTCGTGTTAGTTAAACCTTAAGATATGTAACATTTTTTACTAACACGATAGATATCTTTATTAAACCCTTAATAGTATATTAAAAATATTTAGATAAACAGGTATGTACGTAGCCTGGCATACAATTTTGTTTACAAATATAATGTCTGTGTGTCCGAGTTCTATGTGTTCGCGCGTTGGTCACCCGTTCCGTGTCCCTGCCGGTGTCCGGCCTGGTGTAGATGAATTACTTCATACAAAAGTATATTATAGATATTTGACCGTGCACCCTGCTTGATGTAACATGAATCATCCTTTAGAGACAGATCTTTAAGTTGTTTTCAATGGAATTTGTACGAAATTTCTTCTCCAAATACATTTTCTAAGTTTATTGACAGACTCGTTAACTTGTAAAGCCTACTTACTTACCTCTGATAGTTTTCATTTTAACTTCATTATATATACAATACCATGAATTTTTTCATTTATTCAAAAACAACCGTTCAGCTGGCAGGGGGAACACTTGAATCTAACAAAAATTAGCACTTCACAGCTTAATATTTCGCAAACGGATCCTTTAATCACTCATTATTATTATTATTATTTTAATTTATTTAGGACATTTATTTAAATTCAAACATTTTATGTTTTAGGTAGCTGAAACTACTACTATTCATCTATTGCAGGGAGAAGTAGCAAAGTAATTTCGGATAATTATTTAAAATAACTTTGCAATGTTTACATCATAAAAAATTAATCTAGTATTATTAACTTAGTTTGTTGTGCAAATGTGTAAATTTAATATGTTTTGTATGACCAACCAGTCAAAAAACAGTGTAACATCTTTTGTATCGAAGCACGGCAAAGTGACTAACACTGTACCTGATGGTAAGCACAATGCAATCCAATAACATCGGCGACTACCGTGGGATTTACAATCCATGGACAGTCGTCGCTGTCATGCCGGCCCGCTCTCATGTCTCTTCACGTTATGTTTGAAAGATGTTGTAGGAAGGAGGGAATACACTGACCGGGAGACAGTTCCACAGTTTTTTTTTCTATAATATGTACCTTAATAAATTAATTACGATTTTTACCAAAACCACTTTATGCAAAAATTTGATTTCTTAATCTGCTAAAAGCCCGATTAACTCCGCTCTTCATTTCCTAAACTAAAAATTAATTTCAATCTGGTACTATATATCTATATATCAAGGTTCCGCATCCTAAATAGTTAATCATACCGAATTACTTAAACTGTTATACTATAACATTTGTATATTGTGGCTGATCCGCCCGCCACGGTGCGCCGGCGCATACCTCCACCGCAAATGTTTATATGTTATAATCTATACAACAACAATGCTCCGAATCGGACCGCTTAAACATATAAATCCATCGTTCTTAACGCGTAAAGCAGTACATTATTTGTTGTAGGATTTATAACGAGATACGTGCGCGTGAACACAACGGATGACCACGACTACAAAGTTTAGTGGAATAGTCCCAAATTAATGTTGAAAAAATTTCATATTAAAATCTTTACACAATTGTTGTGTTTATCACCATGATATACAGATTGATAAATTAACAATTTATTGAATATGAATAAATTTGCGGATTGAATTACGCATTCAGATTTCTGAAAAAGCGGAAGCTGGTATCTATTATTTAGAAAATGAAGATTTATTATTGGAAGTAACAGTAAATATTTCATTTTTCTGTTGTTTGCAAATTTCGTTATATATGTCGGAGTAGGCACAATGATAGGGTGTATTGTGATTCCTGATACCGCCAATTAGGGCGGTCGTGAACTATGGCGACCGATGAACTTGGGCCAGGCAATGACGGCACATGGACCTGGGTGGCGCCTGGACTTGGGCGGTATTTGAACCTGGGCTGCTCCATATTAATTATTCTTCTGAGCCTCGATAGAATGAGCTGGTTATTTTTCCAGCCTCGAGCAATCTCAGGATACCATAATAACTGAGGTCCTCACTATCCGATAGTTTTTTTTTTCGAATTGACTATACTGTTAGCCTTAGAGGACCTGGAGGCTTGGGGGCGAGGTCTCTTGCCGCAATTGTCGGTCGTATTTATATGGATTTCTTCGATAGTAGTCCAGTGTTTCCGAAACAAGCCGAAAATGTTATTCAAACATGTTTTGGCTATTAGTGCCGACATATATTATTTAATAAGTTAATCATAAAATCTAAACAATCAATGTACAATTTCTATAATACCTAAAACAGTTTAGATGCAAGAAATCCCATTAAATCCTAAGTGCACCTTTAAGTTAGAATATTGTGATATTTTTTTTAAATCTTATATCTATAAATTAAAAGTTCGTGCAAGGCATAAAGATGAATCGCATTTAAGAGTCTAACATTATTTTCGCTTAGTGAAATAACTAGTAATTTGGAAATGAAAACTATGTCAAAAATTCCCAAAAGTAACAACAAAATAGGATTATCCATTTTTTTAGAATCGTTAAGTTACCGTACAAATTCGGTACAGTCCGTGAGAGATCCACGAACAATTCGTCATCGGTCAAATGAATCTATCGTCGGCAGTTGAAATATAGTCTTCAGTAAATATAGACAAGTCTTGTTATTTAATTTTATTTCGAAAACAGGTTGCGAACAAATTAACCGTGTTCTGGCAAATGGAGATAGTAATATATGTATTCGCCTTTAGTTATTCTGGCACATATTATATTACGGATTAACTATTAATTGTTATAATTATTAAATGTTGATTGTTATATTGTTTAACTATTATAATTATTTACAATGGTTAGAATATTACACAAAAAAAAACATTCCGACGTCATCTCTCAGCCCGCCGGAATTTTTAAATGACTGACCGTCTCAAAAAATTTCACACTAAGTGGCGAACCATAGAATCACGAACTGCCTACATAGGAAATGATAAAAAGCCCGGACAGTATAGCAAAATTAGTAAAAGAAAACAAAAGAAATAAAAACACAGATCTAAAAAATTTGTAACTCTACCTGAAATTGAAAGAAGCGCTTTATATTACTAACCTCGGCCACAATTTAGGAATTCCAGCTGCAGCATTAACCATTGACACATTGATCTATCATGGTTTCAAATGCTTCAGATATTATTTTTATTACGTATGACAGATGATGATTTAGTAAAAATGATAATCGTAGTTTCGATTATGAACTCCGACCGTTAGAACACGTATTTAGTGGAAGTGCCCACGTAATCACGTTTAAATATAAATCTCATGCAATGAGTATAAACTTAGGTTTTAAAGCGGTTGTTTTTATTAACTGTACGAGCTGACTTCTGCATCTTTTTTGTGTCATGGAGTCGTGTCATTCTTCAAACTAAAAACATATTTACGGGGTGAAACTGTAACATCGATGTATTAAAGTGAACAGTTACTATTTAAATACAAAATCTTAAATAAAAAAAGAATGTTATTCAATTTAGGCCCTAAGAAGGCACTTATGAACGTCAAATACTACTAAATCTTAATATAAGTAGTAAAAAAACCTATACATACAATTTTTCAAACATTTAAAGTGACTCATTGATTGAACTGATTGATTGATTAGTGTTGGATTGCTTGATGTGATTGATTGTTATGTGTGAATTAACGACAGTCGATGGTCGCCATTAAAATTTCGACTTATATACCTAGAAGAATGTATCTGACTTAATTTTGTGGTATCTTTTTTTAGGTTCAAGAAGAGTCTTAACTACAAAAATAAAAAGAGGTTTCATACAATATTTAATTGTATAAAAGTTTAAATAGTTATAAAAACTAAAAACACGCTTTAATTACGCATTAAAAATTATAAAACTTTTTAGTTTTATAGTAACATCTCGTTTCACCAAGCCCAATCTGTTTGACTTGCCAAAACGAATCATATGAGCCTAAACTCGAGGGATTTGCTAGTAGCCACTGAAGTTTTCCACTATCCAACTCCTGGCTCCATCATCAGATCAGCTCCAAGATACTAAATTATAGTGTTGTCATCTGAACTACATATACGTACAAAGTTTACGATACCACAATTAGAAATAAAAAGTAAGCTGTTTTATTAACAGTAATTATATAGAGTCTAGTTTAAGCTTGCTTAATATTAGGAGGAGCTATTAACCAAATACTTTTTTTTTCGAACTGACTTCGCTGTTGGCCTGATGGATCTTGACAGCTTTACCGGGACTTGGGGACGCAGTAGAAGGCCAAAAAAGTGGTGGTACAATGGTGCAAAAGTTGCCGAACTATACGTAATGATAATATGAGTATTTAGTTTGTGTTTCAATCGTTTTTGAAGTCTAACTAATAAAAAAGTCCCTTAAAGTTGTGTGTTAAGCTAGTGAATGTTAGAGTCATTTTTATCGCGTAAGCAGGAGGCTCAAAAATTTAATGCCGGAGCGAGGGGTTGGATCTAAATCAAGGAAAAATACGTAAATATTGGTAAACCGATGATAATGCATTATGTCTAATCAAGATCATGATTAAAAATATTATGAATGAATTGCATCAACTCTATACAGCGTTTATAGACTTCAAACACAAAATGTAATTAAATTCATATAGAGACTTTTAATATTTTATAATTAAAAATAATGATTACAAGTACAGAAGCCTTGTGCATTGTGCAGCGGTACACTGACCGCAATCAAACACAGTTGCGCATTAAGGACAATTTATTATAAACAAAAATGAGCTTATATTTATTTGTGGAGGTTCGCGTTTGACTCGCAGCTAGACACGGTTGTTTCGGCAGTATCATAAACAATTCTTACATTTAAGCGACGTATTTTTTTAATCGACAAGTATTTTATTCTTAAACGTCATTCCAATGAGCCCAAGCATGATATGTCTGATGTAAGATAGTGAGGAGTGAGCTATCCTGCAGATTCCAGTTAATGCTGCAAAATCAGGTCAAGGTTGCCATGTTATTTTAACATTATTGAAGAAACATAATACCAAATTTTAATTCGAGCAGACATGTGGATGATACTCACATTGATTTATCAACTCGAAAAGGGCTGATAATCTTCAAATGGCCAAACAGATTTTCTTGAATCACAGCTAAGAATATTCTTGGTCAAGTCACCTTCTAAACAAAAAATAATAATATAGATCAAATAGACACTCATATACATACATAGACGGATAAAGAGATACACACGTAAAACTTATAACTTACGTCGGAGGTTACAAATAATTCAACGTGAAAATGTTCTCGCTCGATAAGTAGATAAGCTACGATAACTAGATAAGTCGTAAATAAAATTTATTTTTTTGTTAGTATCTGTATCTAATGGTGTATGCGTGCGTGCCTGTAGGTGTGCTTATGCGTGTGTTTGTGTGTGCGATATATATGACATAACATGTGTGCAAAGATATAGTTAAACATTTAATACGTACATAAATAAATCACGCCTCTTCCCCAATGGGGTAGGCAGAAACCATGTCCTTCTAATTGCTACGATCCTGACGTACATCCATCTTTCGCTTCTTCAACATTCAGCAATCTTTTCATGCATGCTGGTTGGTTTAGAGTACTCTTGATCTAACTTTTTTTTCAGTACGTCCTCGATTTGATCGTGGAACGTTCGTCAAGGTCTTCCTCTTCAAACGCTCCCATTCACACTCATTTTATAAATCTGTCTAGTCATTTTTCTTTCATTCATGCTTTCTACATGCCCAAACCATCTAGCATCGCTTTCTCAATTCATGTCACTATATCTTCTTTCACACCATATAGTTCACTAATTCTTATTCTGTCACTTAATTTCATTCCTAACATACTTCTTAGCGCTCTCATTTCTACTGCATTTATTCTACTTTTATGTTTTTTCTGCCACACCTAGCTTTCACTTCCGTACACGATGTTAGGACTAACACTGCTCTATATTTTTTTATCATTATAGGTTCAGCGTTGTGGCCACAATCTCACCTGATCTTAAGTGACGATGTGGCCCAAGATGGTAACACGTTAAGCCTAGTGGGAGGACAGGCTCTCAAGTGCAGCTGCCAGAATACACCTATTGGTGCCTGGCGACAGATTTTCAACTTGAGGGTGGTAGCTAGCCAGGCTGGCATTAGAAAAAGCCCTACCACCATGATATGGTTTAATCACAGTGTTTTCCTTCACCGAAAGCTCAGGCTCATTGCAGGGATTCGAACTCACACGTTTTTTTCCATCGACGCGATATCCCTACACGCTACCACTGTGCTATAGTTGCTTTAAAACAGCCAGACGAGCTTTCCTAGAGATTTTCTGGCTGTTCATAAAAGAGTGCAACATTTAATACTCGTATCATTTTAAATTTAACATATAAAAATAAACGTGTGTAGTTCACACGCGTTAGAAGTGAAACCTTCAGAAAACTAAACTAATAGGAAATACTGTATAATGTATTCTATCGCAGGCTAAATCCTATAGAAGTATGTGCTAGTCGTTTTTTCGTTTCATCGAGTTTCAAATCACAACGGTACTAATGAAGTACTATTAAAATTGTAATCTTGCACGACCACCTGAGGTGTTTGTGTTAAAATATTTTTGTTAAATTAAATATTGGCTTTCAGGGTACAGGCTCTGTCTTGTTTGGGACTCACTATATAAATTGTAATGTAAGTTATAATGTAGAATGTAAGTAAATAACCTTTGAATTTTGAAATCGGCAAAAAGTCAGACTCTAATGACATAGTTGACACAAACATTGCCAGCTCTTTTTTCGTTTACGCCGCAAATGTCAAAACAATGCGATCGTGAGGGGAGACCGCGGTCCTGTCATTTACCACAAAAACTAGATAAAACCGATTAAAATCGGCTCGCGCTAGTGATTCCGATTTACTTTTGTATAGGCATAACGAACACAGAAACGAAACGACGAAAGTGAAAAACAATATATTTCTACTTATTCATTGTTTTTAAATATTTCTGGTTTTTGAATCATTTTGATCTTTGTTTATTTTCTATTGGCCTATCCTTGTAAATTAATAATAATCTTAATTAACCTTAAAGGAAATGAATCCGTAAGACTTTTGCATTGGAAGGTTTTGGTCACACATCACATTAGGCTAAAACCTTTTGGCGATTTCAAACTCCATTTAAGAACTTTTCCCTAGTGTCTAAGTTTCTCATGGAGTTTTACTTCACCGTCACTCAATAGAGTTAAAGTTTATTAGAAATTGGTTAGAAAAACGTACATACATGTTTTTTTTTAATATATATTTCTTAAATACTTTTCAAAATTATGATTTACACCTCAAGTAAGCAAGTTATCTTACGATAACGAATGATGAAAACAAAGGTATTTGGCAAAACAAAATAGCGCCAACACGGCACGTTCATTATAATTATTATCGTCCAACAATAAAATCGATTGCGTTCTAAATTTCCCGTAAATTTATATATTTATTGCTTTTATAATAGGCACAAATATATATCATTGACCTGTCACACCGTTGGGCGATAATGCAAAATTTGGGATTAGAGACGGCCGTGGAGTTGTTAGTACTATATTTACTAAAAATCAATTTTAAAAATACTTTGTTCAATTTAGTTATGAAAGTCAAAACACTACCACAGGTTCGGAAAATGTCCCAGTCATCGAGAAGAGTCGGCAAGAAACTCGATAAATTTTAGTATATAAATTATTTTAGTTATTATATACATTATTTTAGTTTTTTTAGTATATAAATAATGTTTACAGTTATGTACTAATTAAGTTAGTAATATCCTTAATCATTCATTTATTTGTAGCATTTATATTTATATTAAAAATAAATTTTTACAATCATTATTACGCTGTGGTTATTTTAGTTCAAGCAAAGATGTAAGATGTAGTTCAAGTAATAGTATCGATTTTGGGACTGCTCAAAACATAACCTTTCCTTAAGGCTTGGCCGTAGTAGGTTAAGCAGCATAAAATAAATTCTTTATATCTATGTGCTACTCAATAGCCTCTCCTGTTTGGAATCGCCGGCAGCGTCGAAGTGTGCTAGTAACGAGAGGCATCACAATAATTCTCCCGTATGACAATGCTTTAATGTACATTTGATTCATGCCCGCGCCCCCAAAATAAGGTTATCATTTGCAGCGGTGCGCTTTCGTAATGACTTCTGCTATTGTTGCCCCAACGAGACCGAACTATACATTTTTTTTTGAATTTATTCATATTTTTAAAACTATTATCTATATCGTAACGTTCATACAAATTAGCAGCAACAATTATACTCTATATCGTCACTAGCGAAGATAACACGTCTTCTTGACGTCAGCATCGAAAGCTTGCATATACTCTCACAGTCACAGATTATCTGTTAGAGATGGGAACAGTCTACCCCCAGAGGCCTCCAACCAGCCTTTGCATCTTTCTCCGGGATCCGACGTAGTGGGTACCCTAGATAAATCTCAGGACTCATTATTATCGGAAGACTTCACGAGTACTCAGCCCGAGCGATTCGAGCAGGTCATTGCCAGTTTATACGGTGCGTGCGGTCACAGAGCACACCTGTTACTATCGGGCCCAGTCGCTAGTGCGGGTCAATAGTAAAATTATTAATACGAATATTATTAGGTCATAAGTACGATTTCAATAATCAACATTGACACGATTCTTCGACATTTATATCTTTAGGTAAACCAGTAAAACCACGAACAATTATTTCAATTAGTTATTTTTTTTTTACTCTATAGAAAGAATAGGAATCGTTTTCTAACGGAAACTTTATTAGCATTCTAACTATTACTACATTTCAACTATGACACTCCCAAATACTTCTGGGCCATAAAATGAAGGAAAGCAATCACGTAAAATAAGACAAGAATTACATACATGCAAGAATTTGTATTTTTATTTATTTTCAGGTAATTGATGATACCATGATATTCTAAAATCTTACTCATTAATAAGTTAATCTTAGGTTTTAGCTACATTAACATGTTTTTTTTTAAATATTATATTTATTTATACTTTTTTGGCGCGTTTGTTAGACGGTAAAAATGAAAGCTGCGTGCGCATCATGTGACAGTAGTACAAAGTGATGAAGTTTGCCATGAATGATATTAATGTACTTCATTATACTGACTTTTAATTGTGTGAAAATAATTTAATTTCATATAAATAAACATTGCTTTAATTTGATTAAAATAAAACCACTTCACTCCGTAACCTTTACATGCAAACGCCACTTTTTCAAAATTTCAAATTGGTGACTACCAATAATAATAATGTAAATTAATTTTACTAACTTTTTTAAACGTTTAACCATTTATAAATAAACATTACATTAATCAAACTGATGGTTACCTTCATCATGTTGTTGGCACGTGGGTTTGCACTATTGGAATTATTTGTGTCTTTTTACGATTAAGAAATATAAGTTCTTACGTGCGCACATAAAATTACACGCATTTTGATATATATTTGAAATAAATTAGTATAAAAAAAACAATCAAAATGATATATCTACACGATCAAAATTATGTAACTGTTACCTAAAATCCAAGACAAAAACCTTACCTCCAACTAACTCCCTCTATATCACAAAACGCTGACGACACTGAAACTTATCCGGAACACTTTCCGGACACCTTCAGGCCATTAAGGCCCTAATGACTGCCTGTAAATTGGCCATAACTCAGGCTGGGCCGTAAATAACCGGCCTCCTTGATAAGGGCCCGCTGACTTGTCCCGAATAGCTCCGACATGTCTGTCTTAGTTTAACATGCGCGATTTATAGCCGGGGACGCGTTTATATACTAAGCTTTAGTGAAGTCCACTTGTCTTTGCTAAAGGATGGCCGGATCGAACATTCCACGTATATTATATCGAATACGTAAACGCAAGTTTTCAATGACTATTGGCCCGTAATTTAATCCTTTTATTTATAAAATATTCGTGCTTGGTGAAAACCATTCACAGTGAATCGATTCGGAGCGTTCACTTTCGGCAACAGATAGTGTATATCCACTTACTTTATGGCTTTCCCAGTCTACATCTCTCAATTATCACTATTTTTTTTGTAATGTACTTACAATCAAGACAAAAAAAATGAGATTGTGTAAGAAACAACACTTTGATTAATTAAAAGGTCACATGCCTATTTGGATATGTTGATAAGGTTTATAATAGATTATTAGTGTCAGTAGCGAAGTTTCTGTTCCAATTTTAATATTACCAACATAAAAAAATTAAAATAAGAATACAACATAAAACAACATAAAAAAAATAATAATAAAAAAAGCATTAAAAATGTTTGAGAAAATAAGAAAAATATAATAATTTAACGATCATTTAAGCGCCATCTAGACGTCCATAGTTCAAACTCTGTATTTGAATTTATTGCTCGATAGATGGCACTTTACTGTAATAACGTCCAATTTATTTCTTCCCAACAATATAATAATTTATCAAACTCCAGATTAAAGGTCATAAATAAAGTAATTTTGTCGAGTTTATGTGAAAACGAACGAAGAATTATTTAGAATAAATAAATTATATTATATAACCAAAGCATTAGAGAATAAACCATACAAAGAAAACATGTTAACAATACCTTTTCCTTTTAGCGTCAAACATATCGTGGTGTACATTTTATAAGTAGACGCTTCCACCATATTCTTGACACCATTAGCCGACACTTTCCTCGCAGAAATATCATATTAAAACAGAGAAACAAACAAGCAATTATCACCGCCTCAGCCGCTCCCTTACCAAAATTAGCAATTACTTCGGTAGAATCTTCTCGACCGCGCCATTATCTCGGCTTGGTCGTAACTCGCGGCTAACTGTTATAGCCATCATTCCGCGCTTGATTTAAAGCAAGACGTCGCCACAGACACCGGATATTCGCTGATAATGTGTGTCAAAATTTATTATTTTTCTGGAAAATTCCTTATCGTAAAATATTCGCCTTTAAATGTATGAAAACACGGACTTAATCAGCTGAATATATTAGTGAATTCTAACATCGAAAAAATGCACATTTATCTAGTTATTTGGTTGATGAATTTTCCAACATATAGTAATACTAGGTGAACATTTCAGCGTTCAGGCTTCCTTAGAATAGTTCCTATTAGATTCAAGTTAAAGTACGGGAATTCCAGTGGCGGACCAAGGTGACACTTTATCCGCCGCTCAAGAATTCCGAAAAATTAATGTACACCGTTGAACGTTCATGCAGACATCGGGAATGTCACCGAAATAACTTTTAATAGTATATTATGTAGATGTGGACGCATGACAATGAGAATGCGGGTAACCTGTTGGTGAAGCAGGGACGCAGGGACTGATCGAGGGTAACCTTACGCAGATGAATAAAAATGCACTAAGAGAAATAATTTACTCGTAGATCAACAATCGGTGTATTTTCACCTTACAGAGAATCGAAACAAAAAAAAAACAACTTAAAACTATTAAAGGTACATTCCACCGGGGCGAACAGCGCATCCCCTACTCCCTCAAGCACCCAACCCCCAGCGGATTACAGGAGCACCCCAAAGACATTTAGTCATGACATTTAGAGTATTTATTCGCATAATAATAATTCCTCAACACGTCGACGAGGGCGCCACCGTCGTTAAGAGTTATAGTCGGGAGACACCTTCAAGGTGACATCCTTTAGCTTATCATGGATAATACTAATCGAAATTTTTAATTATGCAAGTTTTCTTCATAAACTTATACGCCAACAACACTGTACAATAATCTCGTATAATTTAGAAGATGAAAACCTAAACTATCAAGAGAGTTAGCAAAAATTTTGATCATTATTCGTTATATGTATATAAAATGTTATAAATTACAAAAGTTTTATTGAGCAACTCACAATCTAATTGAAAATATGGACGGATATACATATTTTACATTATATTTATTGATTTATTAGTCTGAAAACAATATTCTATTATCTGTATATTTATTAAATAAATAAAACACTACATAACAGGGCATATCTTTACTATGACTATCCCGATGCCGTAACCTGAAGATTAAGGCATTACTCGTCACAGGCAGTGCCCTAGCAAGCGGTACGACCGTTCTCGGACCAGAACAACATATCCGAACCCTGAACTCAAAAAACTGGAATTGGTAGCTTTATAACAATTTTACATATTCTGAAAGACACATTTTAACGAAAATGAGTTATATTTACCGTTAGGTTCAGAATGTTTATATGTATAGATTGGTGTATTAAAATTATAGCGTCTATTATCAAACAGATTTTGGCCTTACACCACCATTCACTTAAATTCCATTTAATTAAAAATTTTAATAATTTACTTATACTAAATTCATTTCACTGAAGTTTTCAAATTTAATAATATATTGAATTCGAATTCGAAAATTCTTTACTGAATTAGGTTCAAATGTGCATTTACAACAAAGTAAAGACGTTAATAGAATAAGGTTAGTTTATTTCTTTATGGCACTTCCGTCATCGCTTGTAATTTTTGTCTATAAAGTGAGTCATGGAAGTCACCTTACCTTCAACGTAAGGGGCCTGCTATTTCTCAAACCGCTATGTTTACCTTATATATTTTGAAAGGCATGAAATGTCTAAAAATCTTTATTCCGCATGTAATTTAAATAGAATTAAAAAGGTACAAAAATATATTTAAAAAAAAAACACAGAGAATTGTCCTTTACTTGAAATTATACTTCCAATATCGAAATTTTGTTACTTACTTTTTTCAAAAATAACACTGTCGTGGTAGTTTCTCGACTTTAAATCTAAAAAGTTTTTAATTCCAATATTTTTATAAATGTACGAATATTTCAACAGAATAATATTACTTTTAATGACATTAAGCATTGCTTGCTTACTTAAATAATAAACTGCATCTTAAAAATCAACCTTTATAATGTAGCAATAGAATTAAGGTGTCTAATATCAATACTTATGATCGCAGTCCCGAATCTATGTATTTAATTTATTATATTATAATAGCATATCCAGTATGTTTTTAAATCAATGCCCGTGGAAGCCTTTTCACGGTGTCCCAGAATTGCAAAATACCTATGATTAGCCCATCAGAAGTGAAAAGCAAATATCCTAAGATTATGTTATAAGTATTAACTTGTTCATCGTTACCTTGCCTCGGATTTAGGGACATTCTGAGGGTCATGACGTGACTCTCTTCGAGTACGGTCTGTGAGTCATGACCAGAAATCTTTCAACGTCTAATAACTTATAATTAAGTTTCTTTCTTTCTTTATTCCTTTTCTGTTACTCACAAAACGCCTTTCTCGTTGCTGGTTACAAGTACACTTTATTTTATCTGCTGCAAAATTCCCAAACAAAACAAAAATGGCTCCCATAATTTTATCCCGTGTGATAACAACACGATTAAAGTTAGTCATCAATGATAATAATATAAAATGAGTTCACTGCCTTTTTTATTGTGTACAAATAATATAACGTCATATACAACATTCAATTTGTAAAGTTAAAATCTATAAACAAGTTTTACAACGTAAAATTATTGTACTTTCAAACAATTAAAAAATATATCAGTAAAATGAATTCACATTATTATAACTTCACTACCATGGATGGTATTAATGCCAATTTTACGCGCATTTTGTGTCACATCGAGAACTAAAGGGCTTTCACATTAATGGCTAACGTCATCACGTCAAATTTCCGTCACGAGATGCGCGCTTAATTTTTAAATCTTACCCTCTACTAAAGGCACCACAATAAGTATAACCTCAATAATTGTTAGTAATTCTCTCAAAGCTTACAAAATGGACCGCTGAGGCTTTTGGATACATTGCCAACGATAAAAAACCTATCCATCCCGATATGTTCGCAGTGAATCACAACTTAATAGTCGAGGATGCCGTAAATATGTCAACTGACGCCAATATCTGGCGTCGCGTGGAGTGGAGGGGCTTTCCGGGCTAGCAGTCTGTCAAGATTTGTCTATCTCCCTCACTGACGGTTTTAAGGGGGTTTCTTACTTACAAGTGGCCCGGGCTTGTCGCAATCCAGTTATTTACTGAATTATATCTTTTGCATCATAATTCATTCTTTGTTTTTATATATTAATGCATTTATTGTGTTTATATATTCCCTATTTTTCTTAAGTTTTAAAGGGATGTTGGCTTTGAATCATGCAATGATACCAAAATTCGGTTCAGCACATGATGATGCGTTATTTTTAATAATCGCTCGGTTACCAATCAATTTCAACTTCAGTGTTACAGTACGTGCACGTGAAATTCAGGTACCATTTCAATTTAAGCCAACTATCATCTTAATTATAATAATTACTTTATTAATTATTTCTTTTATTTGAACGGCTAGTAATCAGCATAGGTACTTGTTTATGATTCTATAACTTCTGAAACACCTGATAAATTGACTTTCTCTATATATTTTTTTATTTTTTTTTATCGAGTCAATTGCTCATAGCTTTGTTAGGATCCGATAGGTGGCGCTTTGGCCGAGCTATTAACTAACGGAAAGCGCTTAACAACGTCTGCCGGCCCAGCTAGTAATACTATAATATAAAACACCATTTTATATCAGTGACAAAATACGCCAGGCGATTTAAAGCCATGATAACATGTACTTGTAGATAAAAAAACGAGTACAAATAATCAATCTAATTTGCACCAATTCAGTGAGTTAAATTTATATAAGAGAAAATGAGCCACATAGACACTTAGCACTCTAACTCTAAACTCGCATAGTAACTCTAAATAAGAATACGAAAGAATATATTTTGAGAAGGAAGTAGCAAACAGACATACATTCAACCCAATGTTAAATGTTCATTACAGCCTAATTATGGAAACTAACACAGAACTGCAATTCCAATCGAACTCAGTAATTTATAGGTTGCTACCTTGGATTATAGAGTTGGAGTTACGCGCGGACCACAACCAAATTCCACACACAATTAGACTTTTCAGAGCGGAACACAACAGCGGAGGTGAAGCTGCTTTTTGATAGAAAATAGGTTCGCCGGTGGTGCTAACGTAGTTGAAACTTGCACAGATTCGATCAACCTTCGTATTGGTAGTTATAAGCACACGTGGCCTCTGAGAATATTTAATACATTCATTATATGTCGCTTATTCATCATCACTATCATTTCAGCCGAAAGACGTCCACTGCTGGACATAGGTTTTCCACAAAGATCGCCACAACTACCGATCTTGTGTTGTTTGCATCCAACTGCTTCCCTCAACCCTCACCAGGACGTCGATTCGCCTTGTGGCAGGTCAGCCCACGCTGTATCTTCCAGTACGAGGTTTCCATTCGAGAAATCTTTGGCCCCATCGGCCATCAGTTCTACGAGTTACGAGCCCCCGCCCACTGCCACATAACCTTAATAAATTCTTAGGGTCTATATCGGTGACTTAAGTTTATGTACGGATCACCTCATTTCTGATTCGATCACACAAAAACTCCGAGCATAGCCTATTTTGTTGTGCAATAGTGTTGAAAATTACGGAATATTTTTTCCACCACCATGTCATCTGATGTTAAGTGACGATGTGACAGTTTCAATTTAATACTGTCTGCCGGCTAGTGTGTTTCCTCCTTCATATACCATGGGGTCTTTCTAACATAACGTGAAAAACATTTGAGCATGCCGGCATGACAGCGACGTCTCTCTATGGATTGTAGATTCCTCGGTGGTTGCTAATGTTGTTGGATTGCATTGTGCTCACCATCAGATTCAGTGACGACACTTTGCCGTGCTATAATAAATAAATAAAACTTATGGCGCACAACAAAGATTTATGGCGGAATTAGGAAATAATAGCCTGCATTTTATAATCACAAACACATTAAATCTTCGTCCTTTTGTAATAAAAGTTGTGAGCCGAAACGGTATAGACCGACAACAATGCGCGAAACTAATTAAATTCGAATTAATCGTTAAAAAAAATCACATCAAATTGACTGTAAAATTTCGAGAAAGAAAAACAATGGGCCCCCAGCGATAACGGCACCGGTCTTAAATTAAATCGGAGTCGTTTCGACGAACCCTTCACTTTGGAAACATACGTTATCTCATCTCGTCATTAAAAGCGACGTGTTTCTCAAAATCAAAAATGATCAAATTATACATCGTTCATGAGTATAGCCTAGATATGACCTTTAAAAGAGTGAATGGACATTTCAATACGCTGTCATGTTCACTGTTATTTGGATTTGATTGTATTATATTTGACATAATTAAAATCATTTTAAATTATCCTTAAAAAATAAAACCTTTTTACAAGACACGCAAGGTATTGGGAAGGTAGCTTGAAAAACGTATCCAGAGGTCTGAGGTCTACGTTCAGCTGTGACTGATAAGGATTGATAGTGAAAAACCTCACATAGTATGCAAGAGTCAAACGATCATCCAAATACAATTTATTTTAATATTATGGTGTAAGCAAGCTGGATTGTAGATCTTTTGGTGATCACTGTACGTTGTTTCTACTAAAACTAAATTGTGAACACTGTTTCACAATACTTTTATCTGTCTTGGGCGCATGCAGCCAAATCCTGCAGAAAGTGTGCCGGCAATAAAATATAATTGTTGATATAAAAACTCCTATCAGGAAACTATATAGGGTACGGTAGGTTTTTCCGGAACAAAGTAAGTGTTGATAAGAAATATAATCTCCTTTTTAGGGTTCTAAAGTCAAAAGGAACCCTTATAGTTAGAGAAACTATCTCCGTCTATGTCCGTCTGTCTGTCCGCGGATTAGCTCAGAGATTTTTAGTACTAGAAAGCTGTAATTTGGTATGAGTATACATATTAATCACGCCGACAAAGTTTTTTCTTATCTATCCCATAGTATAGGGTTTGTTTATCCCATAGTATTGTTAAAAAGGTCGTTCAAAAATATTGCAGGTCTGTGAAAACTATTTTTTGAAACAGAGATCCATTTCCGAAATATTAAGCTATAAAATGCTAATTTTTATTATTTCGATAGTGGTATGGCGAAAGTATAATCCAAAAACAACAGCGACCACTAATCCCGAAAAGCATCAAACCAAAGATTTATCACCATGTGCATGGTGGTTGAAACCCAGTCGGGTACAGATAGCCTACCACACCGCTTGGTTTCTAGAGATAAACCGGCTGATATTGAAAGCGACACACCTAGCACGCCACTATGGCCGATGTTGCTCCTACACTATTGTGGTCGCTATCCGAATATATACTCGACGTTAGGTACGATTTCAAGAACAAAGTGTTTCTCCTTCGACGTTTATGAATATGAAAAAAATGACGTATGTTTCCGTAAGTCGAGGGTTAACTCTAAACTCCAGCCGAGGTATGAATATTTACGAAAGCATTAATTATTTTTTAACTTTCTTCCGGCTTTAAGTAGCTTTTCTTAGCCAGTAAGGTAGGAAAATACTAAATGACTTGAGTTTATTTTATAGTTGCGGGGAATATCTTAAGTTTTTCTTGAAAACATATTATTTTTAACAAGGAAAATTTAATAATATTGCTTTTTTTATTACTTTTACAAATATCTTGTATGTTTTACTATATATGTTTAAAAGTTTTAAAAGTAAAGAAGAATGTACACTATTCTGATTCAATTTCTCTTGTAGGAGAAGTGGACGAAACAATACGCACTGGCACTGGCACTGGCATGAAACGTACTTACTCAATCCTGAAGAATAATAATCTATTTCTGACTGGCTCCAGGACTACGGTCGTTTTGAGGTTGGTTAACAATAATTATAAGCTTCAGTCATGACTTAACATCTGATGAAATGTATGCTTGTTTGCTACATCATAGAAAACAAAGATTTAAACTTATTAAAAAAACAATTATCAGTACTACCTAACTAGAAATTAAAATTAGTTGTACCACTGATACGGTTCTCAAATTGTTCGAGTGACTTACTTTGGTATGTTATGTTCCGAGCTCTACCCCGTGATAGATTTACCAGCAAACATGACAACAGCCAATGCATTTAGGTCTTCATACATTTTGCAGAGCTTGAAAAAAAGAGCAATAGACACGTTTTTAATAATTCTCATAAGATAATCAGACGAGAAACTGCAACATTCAGTTGAAAGTTTGATATAACGTAACGGCCGTCCGTAGTATAAGTGTTATTTAAGTTTATTTCTTTTATTACGCAGTTAACGAGGCCGGTATCGGACGACGGCGGCTGCGTCGGCAAGCGAACAAGGAATTTATACTTTCGATTACGCCGCACAGGAGGCTGAATAAAAAACAAATGAGCCGGGAATTCGTTGGTGCGCGGATGTTACAGGTAGAAATAGTATGGATATGGCTTAGTAATTATCTTTTGTCTGATAGAAATAAAAAATTGTGTCTACTCGTATGTATGCACGTAAGAAGTGATACCTAGTTAAAAATGACTCCAAAAATGTTATCCCGCCTGCCAAAAACTTGATGAAGTCAGTCGTCAATGGTAATAAAGCAAATGAATTATTAATTTTAAGGAACTCGCTATTAGAAATATTAATTTAAAAAAATGCTCGAGATTGTGATCACTTCTGTTACATATTAGATTTCGCTAGCCCTATTCATCCCCACTACCATCCCCTTGTATACTTGCAATATGTTCCAGAGGTGCACGTTCTTAATTAATACTCTAGTTATTGTAATTATAATAAATCTAATATTATAATGACCTAGTAAAGATAGGCTTCATGACGCGGATTTAGAATGCCCCTACTTTAGAAACGAGGCATGCTGTAGATTTAACCTCTGCCCGGGACGAAATTCTGTTTGATAAACATGACTGTTAATTCTGTGTTCGGATGTTATCTATAAATGAATGTTTAAGTTTGTCAGCTGTTTGGTTACCAATGGTACAAGTTATGCTTAATTTAGTGTGTAGTATAAATTATACTGTTGTATTTCAAGTTAAAAAATCTGGTCAATTTGAACGAGAGGCAATTATTTAACAGAATTTGAAAAAATAAAATGCTAATAATTCCTAATTCTTAAATATTATTTTTGTTACATTACCTGAAACAACACCAACCAAATTTTATATAATAGGTCCTTACATAAGAAATCAACGTTTTATATGGAAAAAGTAAAACGAAATCAATGTGAAATTATACATTTAATCAAACGAAGTATGTACCATTATTATTTATGGACTTTCGCTATTTTATAGGTAGTTCATTGATTCTATTGCTGAATAAATTGTGGTAGCGAGCATCAATAAAATCTTTGAATGCGGTTTGGACAGCCTCATCGGAATTTAGTTTTTTTCCTTGCAAGAAATTGACAAAATACCGAAAAAAGTGGTAATCTGTTGAAGCAAGGTCCGGGGAGTATGGTGAGTGTCGGATACATTCTAACTGCAGTTCCTCTAATTTAGCGACCATCTGTCTAACGTTGTCCTGAAACAGCAGTTGGCTAGAGATTGGCAGTCGCAGTTGTTTAACGGCTAGCTTTTCCATCATAGTTTGCAATTGCTGCAATACAGATCTGCCGTTATCGTCCGGCCAGATCTTACGAAGCTAGGCTAGGAGGCTTAGGAAGCTAGCCAGGACTAGTCCATCAAAACAGTCACCAGTACCTTTTTCTGAGTCAACTTTCGCTTGGGACAGTTTCATCGCTGTGATGAGCGTTTCCAATTGTTGTAAAGGATCTATTTTTCGTCACAAGTAACAATGCGATGCAAAATTCCCTCGTTATTGTGACGGTTGAGTAATGTAAAGCAGCACTCAATGCGTGTTTATTGGTGTGCTTCAGTTAATTCATGGAGTACCCATTTCTCGAGCTTTTTATCTGTTCCAATTTGTTTCAAGTAAATTAAAATAATTTTATCATTCACACCGAAGCCTGCCGCTAACTCTGATGTGGTTTACGACGGATGCGCTTCCACGATCGCCTTTAATTCTTCATTATCAACTCGGGTCTCTGGTCGTCCACGGGGTTTGTTTCGTAAATCCATCTGGTATTTCCAGAACGAAAACGTAATGTACATAAGGAACTAACTTAGATTTAAGTGAACTTCCATTTATCTTTAGTAGATCAAGCATGTACTTATTTTTTAAATATATTTAGGACAGTGTGGACAAAGCCTACAGTACGTGACCCTAAAGAAATATAAATTAGCGTAAAGAAATATATGCAAATCTTATCCTCGTTATTATATCGGTATGATCTTCAAGGCGCAAAGCTTAGCTATTACATTTAATGTGTAAGCCGGCTTGATTTGAACGTAGTATCAAACTCTGTGCATTCTTTCTTTCATATTATATCTAATTTGTCGTGTTTTCTTGTTTGTTAACAGTTATATTTTGCGTTTCTAATCATGAACTACGCGGCTACGGCGTAGCTGTGGAATTGCTACGCGCTACGGGAACACAACGTTGTAATTACTTGGTCAATATAAATTATTTTTGGTTTTCTACTTACGGTGAAAATGTCTTCATAAAGCTTACATGAACGTTGAAAGTTTTACATAATAATATTTTTAATAGATTTGTGACTTGATTTTTTAACTATACATACTCATCTAAATGTTAGATGATAATGTAGGCGAAATCTAGAGGGCCTACATCCTTACCCTTTCAAATAAGGTTGCTGTAATAGATAATCATTGGCTGATAGATAGATTTTTACTTGAAGACTAGTAGACTAGCTTTAGACAATGTTTAGTCCTTTTACCTACCGTTTTACCTTCACAGAAAGATTTATGCTCATTATAATATGTTTTATGTAACCGAGTTTAATGCCAATAAGCTATTATAAATACAATTACAAAAATATTTTAAAACAAATTTCATGATGGTATTGTTCATGGGTTTTTGTCTGTTAACAGTCTGTACGTACCATTACAAACAAGGTTGTAATGTTTTAGGAACAAGATTAATAAGAAATGTTTTTCGTTGTTTTAATTATACGAAACTTAATTGGATAATCATTTAATTATGCATATATAATAAAGTTAAATAAAAGTTAAATAAAATCGTAACACTGGAACAATTTAAAATCGAACTGCGCACGTTTATAGCAGTGTGACCGTATTTATTCTGACCATTATAACACTAGCAAAGTATGGTGCAGCCCGTAATTATCGTAAAATGTTACATGTTTATGTATTTTTAATTCCGTCGTATATCGCCGATCGGGCCGATATAAAAGTCCGTTCATACCTAACGAGAAATCTCTAGGTCCGATCCATCGGCATGGAGCCCTTGAGCCAAGCAGCCGCTCACGCGAGACAAGTGACTCTACAATCACTAGCTTTCACAGCCATACATGACACTGCATTACACACGCATGCACAACACACATAGGTACATAGGTTCTGCAAGGGACCTTTTTTTTCTTTTTCTGCCTAGTTAGAGTAGACAAAAATTTCAGACCACTAAATACACATACACATGTTCCTTCCCTCCTCCTAGGGGGTAGAAACATGTATATATGTATAGTTAGTTTAGATCGAATGATAGGGATTTAGTCAGATCGCGACTTAATTGCATACGCGCAACAGTCCGAGCCGAGGTTCGGCCACTTTGGCACCCTCGGATGTTGTTGCTTAGCTTTCGTGGCTGAGTGCCCTAAGCGCTCGGCCCCAAGCCCGGTAAAGCTGTAAAGGCTCCAGGGCCCCTAAGGCTAACAGTGTAGTCAGTTCGAAAAAAAAAATAACGAGAAATAATGTAAAACAAAATGATTTTATAAAAGGTTTTTTAACAATAACATTTTCGATTTTAATACTATCTTTAGTAATTTCACATTCAAGTATTAGATATATATTTAATAGCTATAAAATAATTAGTTGTGGTAAAATCGAAAATTTATTTAGACTAATATTAAATTTTGACCTAATGTAATAGTAATAAATTTATGGTGGTATTTATTCATTGTCTCAGCTAAGTTAAAATATTTAACTAGTCAACATTCTTCGAATTATCTAAAATATTGATTATAATTGTCTCTTTATTTAGTTATAGACTAACATTTAACTACAATCTTGCAGCATATTTGAACTAGAACTTTACGACAAATGCTGAATGGAAATTAAGACCGGTATATAAATAGTAAAACATAAAGAAATAAAATTAAGACAATGGTGAAGTATATTGGCTTGTTAATTCGATAAAATCGAAGCGTCTAAAAGTAATTTCGTTCGCCGAGTGTGAACATATTTAAATCGGTCAACGCGATGTCGAGTCAGGAATCGCATGACAATAAACTTGCGTTAATGTTGCTATTTCCACAAGGTCCTATTGTTTATAATATCGCAACCGATATTTGATTATATCCGATGCCATTCAAGCTTCAACTATCGAAAATTGTATTTAGTGATATAAAAAAGTTTTACTTTGTTTTCATATTAAATACTTAAAGATTTCTTTATTTTTATTGATTATAAAGATTAATACTATGTTATTTTGGTGGTAGTAATGTTTATTGTGTAATATTTAACAATATGTTTTTCGGTACGCGATATAGTCTATGAAACTTTATTTTGCAACTGAAAAAACTTCAATATCTCATACAAATTTCAAGTAACGTTATCAAATATCGTAAATTAATTTTTAGGGTTGAAATCTTAAAATAATTTTATTAACTTATATGAATTCAAAGTTAATTTTTTAAGTTTTGTTTTTTCTTTTGAATACCTCGTCAATCTCTTCCCACTCAGAGTCGGTAACGCGTAGGTAATGCTTATAGTGTTGCAAGCGTCTATAAGCTGCGCTAACCGCTTACCATCAGGCAGACTGCATACCTGTTTGTCACAATCATCGTCCAAAAAACATTTTTTTTATCGTAGCACGCCATAGTGAGTACACTGTACCTGATGGTGAGCACAGTGCAATCCAATAACATCGGCGGCTATCGTGGGATTTATAATCCATCACTAGTCGTGGAGCTCATGCCGGCCCGCTTAAATATCTCTTGTAGGTTGTAGTTGATCCATATTGTAGGAAGGAGGGAAATCACTGGCTGGGAGATAGTTCCACAGCCTCACAGTGCGGCAAAGATACGACGTAGCAAATTTCTTTGTTCGAGCCGAGATAGAGGCTGTGGCTCCGGAGACCACCGCGTGTGGTTCTGAACCGAAAATCCGAAAATTTCCAAATAGTGGTGGTTTTTAATCCTCGACGCAAAAAGAGGAGTGTTGTAAGCTTAATGTGTGTATCTGTGTGTCAGCCTGTAGCATCGTAGCTCCCAAACGGATGAACCGATTGTGGTCCAGTTTTTTTTTTTTGTTTGATAGGTGATTTAATCGAAACTACTTTTAGTTATGATTCAAGAAAATCTATTCAGCCCTTTAAAGAGTATCAGCTCTTTTTTAGTTTATAAATGGATGTGAGCATCTTTTTCAAGACTGATCGAGTCGAATTTGGTATTCTAGTACTTCAGTGATAATAGGTCTTTACCTATGAAATTGCCGTTCTGCAGTACTGGCCATTTCAAATCAAAATAATTTTTGTTTGGCTAAGAATTCTAATTTCAAATTAATTTTATTTTAAAAACATGGAATTCTTTTTCCAAAAGTAGTCATTTGTTTATTGATTAGTGTTACACTTTCATCGCATTACAATCTTTTTTGTCATCATGGATACGTTAAAAAATCGAGTAATTATGGAATATGAGTACCGTCGTGGCAGTAACGCGGCACAAGCGGCACGCAACATCAACGACGTTTACGTAGCTAACACTACAAACCAACGCACCACCTGTTATTGGTTTGCTTGCTTCCGTTCTGGGAATTTCGACCTGAAAAATGAACCTCGCGGTCGTCCGAAGACTTTGGTCGACAATGACGAATTAAAGGCGATTGTGGAAGCTGATGATACACAATCTACGGCTGAATTAGCAGCAGCTTTCGACGTTAGCGTCAAAACAATATTGGTACATTTGCGTCAAATTGGCAAGGTAAAAAAGGTTGACAAATGGGTGCCCCACGAACTCAATGATCGCCAGCGCGAAGTACGCGTCGAGACGTGCCTTGCACTGCTCAAAAGACACACAAATGAAGGAATTTTGAACCGATTGTTACCTGCAATGAAAAATGGATTCTGTTTGATAACCACAAGCGCTCAGCAAGTTGGTTGGATCCTGGTTCAGCACCTAAACAATGCCCTAAACGAAAAGTTACCCCTAGAAAAGTGATGGTCACTGTTTGGTGGTCTAGCGCCGGTGTGATTCATCACAGCTTCTTAACAAACGGGGTGAGCATTACTGCAGATGTGTACTGTGAAGAACTGAACACAAGGATGGAGAAGCTGGCACATCTCCAACCAGCATTGGTCAATCGCTCGTCTCCGCTGCTCCTGCACGACAACGCGCGACCTCATACTGCACAACAGACGGTCTCCAAGTTGCAAGAACTGGGGTTGGAAGTTCTCCGTCATCCGCCCTACTCACCAGACCTTGCGCCTACAGACTACTACTTTTTCCAGAATTTGGATAACTCCTTGGCGGGAAAAAAATTCAATACCTGAGAGGCAGTACAAAATGCCTTTGAAGAATTTGTTGCCTCCCGTCCAGCTAATTTCTCAAAGAAGGGCATCAATAAACTGCCACTGCGCTGGCAAAGATGCATTGATTGCATGGGTGATTACTTCGATTAATACAAATAAAAAATACATGAAAAAACATTGTTCAAATTTTTTCATACAAAACGGCAATTTCATAGGTAAAGACCTAATATTAGAAAAACATGGCAACATTGAACTGCAACATCGTCTGGAATCTGCAGGATACCTAACTCTTCACCAACTCACAGAAGAGGTATCGTGTAGGGCTTACTGGTGTCAGGGTTTCTTAAATTTTCAATTACCTTGTAGATTGGTTTGGTGTTTTCGGTTGTATAGAGGTAGAAATATGATGATATTAAAGTTCAGTGCAACCAAAGATGGTAACACGCAGACGACTGTTGGTGATAGTTTCCCAGCTTGGGAGCGGTAACTGAATCAAGAGTTAATTCACATAAGTTAAAGGTATTTTGTGAGAAGATGGAATTAGTGCCTAAAGTAATTAAGTAGGTATATCATATAATGCGGCGTATAATATATAGTATGCATAATACATTTATAATGTAAATAAATAAAATAAATATAAATATTAAAATATACTTTTTGTAAAATCTGAATAGAAGTTTATATTATGTTAAGCTTTCTAAAGATATAATTACTAAAAATGTTATAGCTTCGCATAAAATTAATTCGCATCCATATCAAGCTGGCAACATAAACATAAAGTCATACTAAATGTGTAACAATGGCAACACTAACCGCACACGTTCTAATTACCTATAATTATGTTTCGGGCACCGGTGACCCGATGCAGTTTTAATTCCGCCATTTTGTTTACCGCTCGCGAACTAATGAGCGTAACGTATCGCTTTTTGATAACATTATATACAGCGTCATTGAGTCGTTGAGTCGTCATTGATTGGAGTTGTCAATATGTTTCCGGACTATCTATTTTTGACGGGATCTTAGTCTGTCATGTACTGGTTTTTGTTTTCTATTCATAAATCTGTATTTTTTGTAATATAGGTGGCATTTTGCATAATAAAGCTTGGTTAGCTAGTGTTGTGGTCGTGCAGTGAGTAGGGTTTTCAGAGCTCTTTCGGGTAGAATGGTTCAAGGTCGGCAACGCGCTAATTGATACCTATGGTATTATAAGCGCCCATAGGCTACGGTAGCCGATTACCATCAGGCGAACCGTGTATTTGTTTGCCAGCTTGGTAGTATTTTGATTATACTAAAATTTCCTTGAGGGTACTTATAATATATGAAAAACATACCAAGTATATCAAACAATTGAATATTGTTTGAATACACCTACATCGTAAATGTTGTATTTACAGAGCAGTAAATCGATGCGACATGCTGCGCACCCGCAGCTAACAGAAGCAATAGGCGCTGTTCAGATATTGCCGATGCTCGGCTGTGTAGATTTAAGATGGCCGACCTAAGCTTGCCTTGGTTTAATTGGTCAGTTTAAATGTACCTCTATGGAGTTGCTAATATTGATATATATAATTATTAAAAAATATTATTACTCTCTAAGACACGTTAGTACAGATTATGAAACCTCTTATATTATTTATATATTAGAATTAAATAAGATTCAATGTTAATATAAGTGTATAAATGTTTGTACCAGACATACATAGAAACAAGGAATAATGAAAACGTATTTATTAATGTCTTTACAAAACAAGAACATAAAACTATTAAAAAGTGAATAGGTAAAATTAAACCATTTTTTTCTATTCATCTAAAATTAATGAGTTATTCTTAGATGCGACAAGAATTCAAAGCACGCGTAACGTATAGTAAAATGAAATATAATCGTTATTTATGATATTAGTGCGGTAAGTTGGTTTTTACAAACGAGTAGACGAATGTAAGGCCGAGGCTAAATCAAGGAATTTGCAGGAAAACAGTACAATAGGTAATGAAACAAACTTATTCATTAGATAATTTTTAATAAATAATAAGAAATTATACAGATACGTTAGTATTGTTGGAAATTTTACCCGGAATTTGCGCTTATTCAAGATATCAGGTGGAGTAGATTCCGTATTAATGTCGAACTCCTCGCTTGAACTCATTATTTTGTTTATCAGTCGGAATATCGCAACCATCTTTGACGTTTCTAATATCAAATGGCGCGCATTTGCAAATGGCGTGGTGAAAATTAGAACTACATCTTTCGTATCATTTTCTGTTTACTATTAAAGTGAGACAAATGTATTGACCAAATGCGATTCCTAGCAGGTTCGATCATTTGGCGTATTTATTTTCGTAATGTGAAACTCCTTGGTGGGATTCTTATATATTTTTTATGGAAATTAAAAAAAAAACGTAAAGGATACGCACGGCGCTATACAACGGAGCGTGCGGTAAAACAGGAACTTAGGTAAGAGTGCATATTTTACCGCACGCTCCGTTGTATAGCGCGTAATTTTTTACTTTCGAACAATGTACTTACACAGGCTTCGTAAATGCATTTTTTTTTACACATTTGTGTTGAAAATATAATTACTATATACACCATTTTTCTTCGACATTTTAAAACTCATAAGATATACTTTTTTATTATATAAACGGACGTAACTAATGTCAGATAAGTTCAAACTAACATTTATTGAAATTATTAACTAAACTTGAAAGTTATTTTACTGAAATATGCACCTTATGTACACTGCTTTCCCAATGCATTTTGTTGAATAAATTACATTTATCCTAATAGTATACAATTTTTACTGTTAAACTAGTTTTTTTTACGTAGCACGGTAAAGTGACGGTATTGTACCTGAAAGTAAGCACAGTAGATTTCAAAAATAAATGCGACCACCGAGAGTTTGACAAGCCATCGCTGCTCATCGCTCATGCTGGCCTGCAGGCAGATCCTGAAGCGCGACAAAACTAAAGAGATTCGCTGTAAAAGGCTTATACCTATGTGTATGATGGCCACGACCCAGCCGGATACAGGTCCCTACTACCCTGATTGATTACTGCACATACACCGGCTGATCCCGGAAAGCAATATGCTT
This sequence comes from Saturnia pavonia, assembly GCA_947532125.1. Classification (NCBI taxonomy): domain Eukaryota; kingdom Metazoa; phylum Arthropoda; class Insecta; order Lepidoptera; family Saturniidae; genus Saturnia; species Saturnia pavonia. The sequence goes on along the minus strand of OX383899.1, from coordinate 18,668,568 downwards.
AAGCATGCCAATATGGCGGGTGTTTCACCTGGTATATAGTGGTCGCGATCCAGTTAAACACAGTCGTCGTGTCCTACTACTCGGCTGAAGCCATTCTTAAGCAGCGGAGATGATGAAATAAAATAATAACTATTACGAAATGTTTCGGTTAAAAATTGTTGTAACAACTCCAATGAATTCTCCCGGTGAGGCAGCAAACCACACCAGTTCGAGTTACGGCGGAGCGCGGCTTCGTGCGGACACGGCCCGGTCCGTATTGCAACGCACTTTATTGCAACGATAGTGTTTGACAACCCTGCGGACACGGCCCGTCCGCCACGCCATCCGATACGCAGTTTGCAAACGTTTACGTTTTTAGAACACCGTTTGTATATTTCATAATTCTATCTGGATAAATTACTTTGACAGAATGTTGGCCACTGGAAAATATCTGTTTATGTGTGGGAAGTAAATTGAATAAATTTATTCAATTATCGTTAAACTTGTAACATATCGCTGCCGTAAAAAGAAGAATTAGATAACTACACTTGTATCAAAATTAATGTTATTGCTTTGGCATATACACTCTACTGTACGATGCGTCTTTTGGTGTTACCCACGCTCTGATATTTTAGTTCGTCACAAAGATATTCTAAAAAGTAAAGCAGGTAAATGCCACGAAACTGAGAAATGAAATAACTACATTTTAGACTTTTTACATAAATGGATTAAGATGTGGTCTCAGTAACAGACTTAAAAGATAAACATTGTACCAGTGTATAACATACAGAATACCGTAACTTTCGTTGTACGTAAAAACTCCATAATAATTTACTTGTTTGTGGAGTACGAGTATGACACATACTATAATTACAGCGTATTGATCACGCGGACGCACCGAGAACCGTTCGCGTCCTCCCAATGATTATTATCATTAAATCATGTTTAGTGGAGTCATTATCGGGTCCGCGCGCCATTTTATTGACTACGATATATATAAATAACGTATACATATACGCCGATACGCTTCTAAATTCGCAGTCGTATTTTATGATATCCATTGCTCATTTACGATTATTTGTCTGACATGCAAATTAAACTACACACATTGTGCATATAGTATAGAACTAGTGTATATAGCAACGATATTTTATAGGTATTTTTGAAGAGAAAATTCTTTAGGCTCGACCAAAGGTTAACTAAATTCATTTTTAGTTTCTCTGAAGGATAGGATTCGTAAAATACATCCGACAGAGAACTAAAGTTATCGACATAGCTCAAAGAATTAGCAAGCTGAAGTGGCAGTGGGCTGGCCATATCTCGCGAAGAACCGACAACCGCTGGGGTAAACGGGTTCCTGAGTGAAGACCGCGACTCGGCAAACGTAGTGTAGGACGCCCTCCGGCCAGATGGGATGACGATCTGCGAAAGACTGCAGGCAGATGCTGGATGCAGACAGGGCGCTATGGCGCTCATTAGGGGAGGCCTATGTCCAGCAGTGGACTAGTATAGGTTGATGATGATGATGATTTTTGCGTGTCAGAGTAACGTATTCCGTTTAAGTAGTTTTCGCTGTGATAGGTACATTGTATTATAAAAATTTCAAAAATATGATCGTTAATGTAAAAAATTGTAATTTAGTTTTATAATATTTAGTTGAACGGATATTATATTTTATATGTTGCTAACTTGATTTAATAAAGAGATATACGTACTGATATGACGACGCCGAAGGAGCGTATGTAAATAACAGTGGGTACTTATTTGCGACATGACATAAAACAATGGTCTTCCATGGCGGCTGGTTGTTATCTATCTTTGTTATTTATATTATAAATAAATATTTTGACATTTTATTCTAACTTTTAATACTCGCTCCGGTTTTTGAGATTAGATCCACGCGTACTTATTATTAGTCAATGCTGGCTCGGCTACTAACTCTTTGATTTCGTGATAGCTTCAGGTTTCATTGTTCCATCAACGTTTATCGTCCAAGATTTGACCGAGTACTTTTCATAAAACGAATATAAATTATTATATGTTTATGTATAAATAAATATCCATAAATAAAATTACTAATTCAGCTCATTTTAGCCGGAGGTTTATTAACAAAATATATCTACCGCTTTCCCCGATATCGTGACAATTACCCTTTCACTAAACTAGTATGCGACAAAATAAATTGTTCTAAACGCAGTTGAACGCGCCCGAATCACGCACACTATCGCCTCATGATGACGGTTTTACTGTCGCATTAATGCTAATTTCGACGATGCATCGGTTACGTCCGTTATGTTTTGTCGTTTTAATTCGCGCACCCTGTTGTACTGAACGGTTTGTGATTGTGTTTTTCATTACAATTACAAGAAAAATTATAACAGTTTTTAGGGTTCCAAAGGCCACAAGGTTTTTTCATGTCCGTCTGTCTATCCGCGGCTTTGCTCAGAGATTCTTAGCATTATAAAGCTGTAATTTGGTATATATATTAATTACGCCCACAAAGTGGTAAAATATTTTTGAAGTGAAACTTCTTATGTGACTTCCAACACGTTCATCCATCATTGCTTCAAATTCCACGATTGGCTTTAAGTTAAAAGTAAGTTTTAAGTTAAACATTGCGATGGAACCTGGTGATGGGCCACGATAATGTTGTCCGGCTGAATCGCGACCACCATGCACCAGGTGTAACACCCGTCGCAGTGGAATGCTTAGGCTTTAAGTTTATCGCATTTTGTGATCAGCCAGTGTATATCCAGCCTGCCGAAAGGCATCCAGATCACCATGACAACAGCGAACGGCGATGGATTGCCGATCTCCGGTTACCCAGTGAAAATGTTACCTTAGTTTGACATCACCCATACATCATATGCGTAATATTTTCATAAATTTTACACATATGATGTATGGGTGATGTCAAATATAGGTCGTGTATTTACTGGGTAGTAGCCGTTGATTTTATGTAAAAAAAAAGAAAAAATGTTGGTCTTCGGATCAAATCCTCTGAAATTATACAGTACTAATTTCTTGTAGACTGAATGATAACTATACATTTAATTAAATGTTATCTACGTTAGTATATAAAAAATTGACTTCATTTTAGGTAACTATTTTATATTTTTTATCGTGTACACAGATATTTTAATACATCTATCTCGCTTATTCTTTACCAAAATTATGCTGATATAAGCAGTGCGACCTATGCGACCAATTACTCTAAATTATAATGTTCATAATAATCTCTGGAAATACCAGTAAGATTAAAAAATGCTATAGCTATATTAAAGCTATATAAAATGTTATAGCCTAGGTACTTATAGAAGAAGGTTATAGGCTAAATAACTTCACGCTACGACCCTAAGGAGTGGAGCAGTAACCATGAACGGTCAAGCTGTATAGGCCAGTACGGTAAGTGAGAAAAACGATAGGCTACACAAGTGTGATGACGGAGGCGCGGCGCTGTATAGAGTTAGTTAATTAATTTAACACGTGTGAGACTGTGGAGCACAACTAGTACATTATAAGGCCCGTATTCTCGCGACTGGTAGCAACCGTGCCCTTTGAAAATGTGACATATTTCAAATTGCCTGTCTAGTGGTATACATAGTAGTAATTGTAATAAGCCTGTCGTTGGCGAAGCGAGGCCATAATGAGCGCGCAATTGTACTTGCTTTGATTTAATGACTCGAAATAATAGCAATCAGTGGGATCACAGCGAGCCGGGTGATATTTCTGCATCTCACATACAGGCTGTTATGAAAAATTCCTATAATTTTGCACTTATGTTTCTTAGAATTTCGAAAGAATCGTGAAAACAATTTCAAGCATTTCTTATTAAAATAATATTAATAATATTATACGGAGACAACCTAAAATACGGTAATAACAAACTACGCATTGTTTGTACTATAGTAACCAAACAGATGATTAATCATGTTAACATCTAAGCACAGAATTGAGTATCGGCCTTTTTCTTTCTATAACCATATCATGTTTAAGTTGAAGATCTGACGTCATGCACCAATTTATGTGTCCCGAAAGTAATAGTCCCAATAAAATCTTGTTGCATTCGTAGTATCTTACGTGGTAGGGTATCGACTAATGCTTACCCGGCTGTTTATCACCATCAAGTTGAAAATATGTGATCTAGTCTGTATATGTGTGTCTAAATGTTTAATATCTATCGCAGCTTGGAGGTAGTTCGCTTTCTCAACTAAGGATATAAAATCAGGTGAGATTACGGTCAAACGATAGTGTATACATCGGTAAAAATAATATTAATAATAATTAAAACAATATTTTATACTTTGATCAGCCTGTAGATGACGCGGCCGATGACACTGCGGTACGGTAATGGCGCTTCCATTATTTTGTCACTAATTAATTTATGATAATGTCCTGATAAAGGATTTGTAGCGATAAATTTGCAAAATTACCCACATTTGGGTCGTTAAAAATGGACGTTCCGCTAACAGCGTAGAATTGTGTTTGAAATTTTCATCGTTTGGTATTATTATTATTTATTCCATCGACGGACGAGAACCGGTGTTTTCAACGTGGTATGGACGTTGGCGATATTCCATCGACGATAAAACTGAGTCTATAATAGGGCCCGTTGAATCGCGGCGCGGCGCCGTGCCACTCGGTGGACACCCTATCAACAACTCTAAACCCATCAAATCATACACCGTCGCCGTTTCGGATGATGTTGACACCGACAAAATGCCTTTCTTTTATGCAAGGAACCAAAACTACAATACAAGCAGATACCTAATTTGGATAGTGTTTGTATTATTCTTTTTTAGGGTAAAGTGTAATTTTCTGTGTTAATTCGTTCGTGAAGTTGTAATTCCTACAGGCTCTGTCAGAGTTTCAGCGTTGCAGTGCATGTCCTTGTGAGCCTGCATTCTCATACTAAGACCTGTTCAACTACATGCAACACAATTAATTATTCGGTCTTTTTGAATTGTTTTATACATTTTATAACCTGTGTGTATGTAAAATATATGTTTTCTTTCTTTGTTTCTATTGCGTAAAATATACGACTGTGTAAGCATGTTGATAAGTCAAAAACATACACTCTTCAAACTAACATTTTTAAGTTTCGTTATTTATATATAAAACCTATTGTGTGTTAAGTTTCCAAATTTTAGAATTCCCTTTAAAATGAGTCCATTTCCCGTGATTTTACTGGCGTTATAAGCGATAGGCATAAAAACGTAATCTTTTGAACATTTTCTTTACAAATCGACACATCAATTTTTACACGTCAGACATGGATAAGATAGCTTATTTTTTGTTTTCGCCTTATACTTGTAGAAGTTAAGTAAGGAAATGTTACGATTGCAGAGAAGTACAAGTTTTGAGGAGAGTAAGTATATTGAACAATATCATAATAAGGATTACATAATACGTTACTATGATGTTATATTAATATATAGATATACATACATCTTAACATGATATTATAGCATCCAATTAAAACAAACAGTAATGTTAATAGGTAATATTTGAAATATCAAAGAGCTTTATTCAAACTACGTCGAAGAACAGAAAAAAGTTGTTTACAAAGAAAACATTTACTGCTGGTACAATATTAAAAAAAATAACATACATATAACAGCTAGTACATTTATTACTAACTTTCATAAAATAATCCTACTTAAATTCAACAGATATGAAAATATTTTGCCCAATTTTCTACAATTCAAATACGCAAACAATAAACATTCCGTTATACCGCTTACATAATATTAAATATATAATAGTAATATGTCATCCTAACAAGCAGACTATCCACTTAACCAACGGAAACCCAACAATCCGTGACGCAATAAACCAATAAAATATGTATATAAATAAAAATAACTGCCTAACAATAAATAACTTGAAGTACACACAGTACATAGAGTGTGTATCAGAGCCGGGGTGGCTTGTCAAGCCGCCTGATATATTGTGTCACAGTACATAAAGTATACACATACAAAAACTGTTGTTCTTCCAGCAGTTTTGGCCCATATTAAGAATGAGTGCAAACAGAATGTGGATTTCGGACTAAAGATAACTTTGGACGATGGAGTAGTTATTATTTGTTAATTAAAAAGAATACACATGTAGAGGGGTGGGGAACAGAAACATTTCTTTGGAGATTTATTTCTACTTGGGGCAGTCCGACTGGTGGAATACCTCCACCCTACAGAAGATCGCAGTCAAGTAACCTAGTGTTGCGTTCTCGCGGTGATTAGGGTTTCCAGAGCTCTTTGGGGTAGAGGGGTTCATGTCGGCAACGCGTTTGTGATACCTATAGTATTAAAAAAATTAAAATAATCAAGTTATGTGGGTGGGATCCTTACCTGACTGAGTAGCAACCAACATGCACATAGTATTAAGCCCATCACAGTGGTTCTCTTTTTATTTGTTGGGTTTCGGACTCAGCCTATGTATACCCATTTGCCAAGAGACGTGCAGGTCAGCATGACAGCGACGACTGGCGATAGATATTCGATCTCTTGGCGTTTACCGGTGTTGATTGTAGTGTGCTTAATTTAAGTTAATTAATGAAACAGTTGTTAAGAAACTAAAACCCTCTAATAAGCGGCTAAGACTTTTTGATGCCTAATAAAATTGTTAAAAAAATGTACCTATCAATTTCGTCTCGATGGTTTTCCGAACGCCGCATCCTCCACTCCGATTCTAGCGAGTTCACAGGGTAATTCGTTATTTTTATTGTTTTTTGTTATTATGATCGCGCCCCCGGATTACTGTCCGTGATACACGGCCGGGCACTGGATGCGTTTAATTGCTCCGGACGCTTAGCGCGACACGATAAATAATAAGATTAAGGTGGCAATAGTTCATTTTATAAGTACTATAGTAATTCATAAGAGTTCATATAACTGATACTACATAAACAGATTTGAATTTGAGATTAGTTAGTACCGTTGTCGATTTTAATAGGATAGTATGACGGCGACAGTATATAGATCCTGTACAATCACAGCAGTTTCTATACTGTACTTTATTCAAAATCAGATTAAAAAGTTGTCATTTTCCCGAGCTAGAATAAAATAAACTAACGGATATGTAAAAAAAAAACAAAGTTAATGAGGACAACTCCGTAAAGTAAGATAAAGCTTATGGAGCTTAAATATAAATATGAGATAAATTTGAATAACAGATTTTAATAATAAAAAAACAAAATAAAAAGATAAATCAGGACGAATTTGTTAACGTTTTTTCCCGGGATTACAAATGTTTTTTGGATAAGCATTTAATTTCACAAACGTAAAAAAAAAAAATAGAAAAGTTCATTTGTGAGTAAAATTAGTAAAATGAAAATAAAAACATAATTTTTATTGCAATACAATTCAAATGTAAACTCAGTTCAACGTTTATTAATATCTCTGCTTACTACAAAAAGCCCGTGAAAGTGTGTCCTGTATAAATGATTTGTTTTTAAATACAAACCTATATTTTTGTATATAAAGCTCAAGAATTTATTTGTTTGAACGCGCTAATCTCCGGAAATACCAATCATACTAGAAAAAATATTTTTATATTGTATTGAGAAAGGTTATATTAACGCTACGCTCCTTAGGAGAAGAGCAGTAAACATTAAGCATGAGCGTCAAGCATTCTGGCAAGGTGTAGGCAAGTAAGGGAACTGAGAACAACAATATACTACACGGGTAAAACCGTAGGGCGCAGCTAATCTGAAATAAAACGCATATTGTAGGTATGTTGATAGATAATACCATTCCATGCTTAGAGTATTAGTACCTTAGGCCACATTATTACTTAACATATAAAAACTCGCCAAGGGTGCATGTGGCCACGTGAAGTGTAGTGTCTCTTAGTTGGCCATCACAATATGCATACTCGACTAGAGTCTTCGTGGCCTAGTGGTTTAGACAGGCGGAATATCGATTCGATGTCCACAAGTTCAAACCCCGGCATGTACCAAGTACCAACGATTTTTTCAGGATTCGCTTACATTTACTAACTCAAATTGGTAACACTGTCGGCTGATGACGAAGGAAACATCTTGAAGGAACCTGAACGCCTGAGAAATGGTTTTGTAAGTACCACTGTATGTGGGAAAATATAGACCTGATGATTTACCGGTGTTTGAAATCGCCAATACGTCGTGGGCTGGCGTGGTGATTAAGCCCCATACCTTCCCTCGGGAAGAGGCCTTTGCCCAGCATGCCCACTTTATTTGTACAGGTGTCACATATATTTTTATTCAAGATTTTATTTTACCTCTTTCTCGATGTTATTAATATGTATACCTATGACGAATTACAGCTTCCTAGTATTAAGAATCTCTAAGCTAAGCCCCAGACAGACTGACGCGGACGAACGGACTTGGCTAAACTATAAGGATTACTTGTTGCCTACGGAACCCTAAAAATGCTAAACTATAAAGCGAAGGAAAGTTGCGAGCTAAACTTTGGGATGTTAACATTGTTAACGAAGACACGGGCCGTAGATAATAACTGTAAAAATAATCGGTTTATGTTATACATACATATGTCAAGTGAAATAATAAAGTTATACAATATGACCCGGAATATCATCGCAATAATATAACGTAATAAACGCAATATATAATAATAATAATAATGCAACTAATGAAAATACATTAATGAGAAGATTGAACTTGAGAATACAAATAATCAATGTCGGGATCAAACCAAATACCTAATATTACTCAACCGCAAATTATTTTCAGTAAAGTTGGTTGGATACTTTGATTTATTAGTATTATTATAGAAAACAATTGTTCACATTTATATGCGCTTTCAAATACGGAAATAACTTTTTTTCCCCCCGCGCGGTCTTTATATGCTCCTCCGGCTGGAATAAAAGACGAGCGTAAAAAATACTTTTTAGTAATACTTACAAATATTGTTTAAATAGTAAGATAAATTTAATGATTTTCGATACCCTATTCAGGGTCTATGTATAAGGGATAATTAGTATGTAATACCTAAATGTACATACATGATTGCAAACAAATAAATAAATATTTTGTTTAATGATAATTAATTCCTGGAAATTAACAAAAAAATAATTATAAAAAAAAAAACACAACATTTAAATTTTACGCAAACAAGAGCATATAATAAAAGTAACAAATTTCAAACAAAACAACTTTACGACGTAGGTAATACCAGGACCTTCTCATTAGCGATGTACGAATATTTGTCTGTACACTCGCAAACAAAACTTTAAAAATAATTATTAATAGCTCCTTACATATGAAATTAGCGTTTTATATGGAAAAAGTAAAACGAAAAAAAAACAAATGGTGGGAAAACAAATGTATCACTAAATTCGAAACATAAGCTTAAATTTGAAATAAATTTGAATTTGGAATTCCTAACCAAACGCCAGATATTTGAGATCAAGGTGGCCAGTTCAACAAAACGCCAATTTCATATATAAGGACCTAATACATTATATCTACACTCATATTATAAAAAGGGAAAGTTTGTAGGAGGCAGTAACTTCTGGAACCACCGACCTAATTCTAAAAAAATGTTTAATCGATACAGAGTTACTTACTTTATGAGTGACATAGACTGTATTTTATTATTAATTTGTATTTTATAATTAGCGCGTACGAAGCCACGGTCGGTTACTTTGCTTAAATACACGAAGGTAACATTTTTTTAATGATGATATAATCACAATTTTGGTATAATTATCTTTGCGGATGACTTTAGTATATATCAGCTGAAAATCATCAGCAAGCTTTCAATCTGAATTAGATTTACTAGAGAAAATATACCTAAATAGTAATATGCGCGCTGTTGGCGTTGCTTTTAATAAATAAATGAATAAACTTTTAACTCATTCAATTTTCTTTAAGAGTATCATAAAGGTACATCGGTACCTTAAAATTTCTTGTTTGTATTTCTATAATACTCACTTTGTGCCTTGATCTCTCTACAGTAAAGAGATATTTTGTATACATTTAATAATAGATACAGAATAGAACTAGAAATAATTCATTATATCTGAAAAATATAATCGCTAAGCTGAAGTGATAGCGAGTGTACTTGCTATTATAAATCCAAAGGAACGTTCATTCCAAAACGATAATTAAGCGACAGGCGGTTGTTGTTCGCAAAAGGTGCCTTGTTTATTTCGATATGTATTGTATTTGAATCCTTTTCGTACATATTTTTTTAATAAAATTATATAGTCATACAACGAAATACAAATAATAATTAGCTTTATAATTAAGGCCAACAATGTTTTAGTCTTTGTAAATAAGTTAATGTATTAAAGATTAAAATTTTAGGTAGGTCGTTTACAAAAATTAAGTAAACACAAGTAATGTGTTCAGAAACATTTATTGAAATAATAATGACATTGTTTATGTCAGAGAATTTAAAAATAATTAATATAATTACAATTTACAATAATTAGCTAATCCATTAATTCATTTAAAATACATGTAAACAACTTATAAATAAACGAGACAGAAAAAAACTATGCTAATGATTTGGTAATGAAAGGAAAAGAGACAAATATAATTACCAATGATGCCTGTCAGTATTTATTAGTAACTTCGCCGGATAGAATAAAATCAGTTCCGAACGATCATCGGCCACTTCAAGTGCATATTGTATTGAGAGTTCATAATGAGTGCTAAATTAATCGATACAGACTCGATACTCTCTGAGAACGAGGAATGGATGAAATTAGAAGAAGATTGGAACGTGGTGGATTTAGAAACGGAGGAAGACCACACCCCGACCCTCAAACGAAGCTTCAGCACCCTCGACCTACGCCAAACGACTTTCGATTCATCGTTCCTATTCAAGAAAGTGCGGCGGAAGGTAGGCAGGCAGCTTTCAAAAGCATCAGCCATTGTAGATTACAAAGATTTCATCACGAATCTACAAGAGAAAGAAAAAACAGATAAACAGTTCTATTTCATTAACGGGCAAATCATATCGGCTGTGTCAGTCGAAGAAATTTGCAATAATATCGACGATGTCTTCAAATCTATTGAGAAGCTCGCTTCAGCACCTAGTACCATGACGAAGAAGAAAGTTAAAGAGTTACCCGAGAGAGTTGAATGCAGTATATCAACTGGCGGTTTGAGTTTTGACGACACACCTGACGCTGAAAGGGAGAAACACGACAGTGTTGACATCGACAGATTTATTGACGAAGCTTTCGACAAGTTGAGTTATACCATGATGTCGGTGTGTGATAACAACAATGGAAAAGAATCTGTAACAACTTTGGTGAATCGGTTCAGCATTATACTGAATAATCCAACGATTAACTGTAGTCCCAGGAGACGAAGAAAGTGTTGCAGTAAATTTAAAGAACTCGCTGATTTTTGGGAAAAAAACGCGTTCGATAGTGCCGAGTGACTATTTTTATTTTTTAGTAGTGGGTACTTTTGTAATGTTTGTCTGATACGGAATTGCTAACTGTAAGTATGTTAAGTTTATAAGAACACAATAAAGTATGAAATATGTTCTCAAAATATTAATTTTCAAATACGTCTTTTCCACCTTTTTTTATTGGCTTATTTAAAAACAATTTCTTGGGGTAATGCTACAATAGTTGATAATTAAAGTATAAATGATTTTAATATTTCAACAAAAAAACTGTTTTGTTAATTTCGTTAATTTTATTTTATATTTCAATTGAAGGTAATTATCATATTTATCCAGTTGTGGTCAGTATTTAAATTAGTTAATTGTTTTTAGTACAATAAATGTTATGTCGTTTATTAATTTAAACTTAAATATAGATAATTATCATTTTTAATAAATATTATTTAGTTTAAAATAAATATAATAAAATAAAAAATTGCATTATTATTTAAACACACACACACAAAATAAAACATTATTAAGCGATCTGTCATCTATAACTATAAGTATTAAAACATACCTCTGTCTGCCTGTCTGTTTAAGTTCTGTTCACGCGAAAACCACTTATACGATTTACATAATTTTTAATTTTATTTCTAACTAAGTGGTTAGCTATCTTGTATGGCTAGGTTATAGGATATACTTTGTAAGATAAAGTAACATACTAAATAAGCGGTGACAATAATGGTGAATCAATTCAGAAATATACACATTTGGAGCGATTCAATGGCTTACGTTGAGTAAACCATACGAGATATATCAAATTAATATTCTACATAATTGTAGATCTTAAAAAGACCTACAAAAAAGTCAGCGATAGCATATGCCCATATTATAAGGATCATCCACAATAAGCATTTTTTCTTCCATTATTTAAGCGGGCACAACACGTTTGATGCGTGCGCTCGCTTGACGGCATTCTATGGTCCACGCGAGCGGAGTCGCGGGTACAGCTACTTGATAGACAATTGGTAAAATAATAGGATAATTGGTCATCGAATTAGTAAAAAGCAAAAGATAAAGTAATCAAATAATCAAGAAATTCAATTTATACTATTTTATATTGAAAGTGGTAATTTTTTTTTTACATAAACGGCGTTTTTTTAATCGAAGTAAAGCTTGTATTATGGTCTCTAAACAGCTGATACTATACAATATACATCATATAGATATTTAACACCCAGACACACAAAAGTTTGTCATGTTCAGGGATCGAACCTGCGACCTCTCGGCTCAATAGTCAGGCTTACAATTACGACACATGACCTGTCAAATGTTTAAAAAAAAAAAAAATGTTTATAGGAGGTAGTCTTTGAAACTACTGATCCGATTCTGTAAATTCTTTACAAGCTACAAATACAAAACTACATTCTCACAGAGTGACATCAGGTATATATATTTTTTTATTTAATATTTTATATTGCTTATCATAATAAAATTAACAAAGATGATGCGGCCGGTCGCTAGTACCAAAATACATAAAAATATTACAGAAGAATTTAAAAATACAGAACCTCTTATGTTGTCGCAATAAGGTCGTAGCTGTCGGTGGTTAGCAGTTGATAAATAAGTCTATAAAGACATATAAACGTTAATTACCTGAACGGTGGACAACAAATAGATATTCATGGTTCATTAGGCAAATAACCGTGGCTTGGTCCGTGGGACCTCGTAGGACACCGGCCAAGTTAGACGCTAAATCACGAACGGTGCTTGGGAAACCCTCATATGGAAATATACGATTATATATTTTCACAGTTAGCAGAGCGGACTACATTTGTAAAACCACAGATAAGTAAAACAAACCCTAGCATAGGTTGAGATATTTTTTCATTACCTTAACTGCTTATAACCACAATCTCTCCTGATGTTAAATGACCGATTTGGCCTAAGATGGTAAAATACTAAGTCTAGTGGGCGGTTGTTTCTCAAATTTTGGACTCTGGAACATAAATATAGGTACTTGACGATAGATTTTCAACCAGTGGGAAGTAGTTAGCTAGAAGGCTATGCTATATAACTATGCTTAGTGTTTCTTTTAATATATTGTCATCATTTGGTTTTATCCTTATTACTTTTAAACTAAAATATATAAATACACCTTTTCTAACAATTGAACAGTACAAAACATACATTAAATATGTATCCAAAAATTATCAAAATTAAAAAAACATTATTATGTCTTTACAATCTCACTCACTGCCATTCGATTCAAAGAGGTCGTGCTCTTTACTCAATAGTATGACTTGCTACTACCGTACTATGAAGCAATACATGATTCAGGTATGTTTAAAATTTATCATGGATGCTAAATAGCCTAGACTGTAACATTAAACGTTAAATTGAACTAAAGCGGCGATACCGGACATTATTCCTAGCCGTACGTACACAATGTTTTGCGCACTGACCGTAAGCAGAAACTTATTCGTGCTTGTTCATGAGAGTTGGACAGTTTGTCAATTTATGTGCGCTGAAGCACAATATAGCGAACCTATACAGGATTCGACTGAAGGCAGATGTTGTTAATTGAGAAGCTTTCATTATTTGACACCATACCCTGTATAAATTCAATTCATCGTAGGTCTGTAAGTTTATTTATATGTATAAGCGATGATGGCTCAATGGTAACATATACGGATATCGCGTCGATGGATGTGGGTTCGAATCCCTGCAATGAGCCTGAGCTTTCGGTAATGGAAAACATCATGATGAGACCATAGCATGGTGGTAGAACTTTTTCTAATGCCCGCCTGACTAGCTACCACCCTCAACTTAGAAATCTATTGCCAAGCATCAATAGTTGTTTTCCGACAGCTGCACTTGAGAGCCAGCCTTCCACTAGGCTCAGCGTGTTGCAACCTTGGTTCACATCGTCACTCTTAACATCAAGTGAGATTGTGGCCATATTGCAAAACCCATCAACGACAAAAAAAAAGTTGAACAGCTGGTGCCCAGCCGCTTCGCTGAGCAAGTTTTATCAAAATTCGTCCAATAAATTTAAAATGTAATCTGTTCATCACACATACAATTCTAAAAAATTCTATATGTTATAATATAGGTAGGTAATATTTATATGTGTATTAGTTTATATGAGTATAAATTTAAATATATGTGTATTTATGTACCCACATAACAAGTTTAGCGTAACAAAACTAAAAATTTATCCAGCGTTCCGACAACATTAGAAATAATAATGTCAATGCATTTTATTATTGTAGACAACTTATGAAAAAAAAATTAACACTATATGTTGAAAATAATACCTGTAAATTAACATTTATTAATTATAACACTTTTAAAAGCAATATATAAATATTTTTAATCTAAGTTAAAACTTGCTGCTAAACCTCCACCCTTTGGAAGATCATCAAAGGAGGTATGGCACAGAGAAATTTATTTGGTGATTTCTCTCTACTTGGGCTGTCAGTCTGGTGGAAATACCTCCACCCTACAGAAGATCGCAGCCAAATAACCTTGTGTTGTGTTCCTGCGGGTAGTAGGGCTTTCAGAGCTCCATGGGGAAGGGAGATTTAAAGTCGCGCAACTGACTGATATCTGGTATTAAAAACGTCCATAGGCTATGGTAGCCGCTTACCATTAAGCGAACCGTATGCTTGTACAGTAGTATAAAAACCGCAACGTGACGTCATCATTCAATAATAAAACTAAGGTTATAGGTATAACATGCCAAGTTGATATTATTAGAATTTCAGTTATGAAATATCTTCAGCACATATAATTTTAAAGCCACTATTACAACACTTTAATTAATTTTATAATGATTTGTCACAAGATAAATTGACACTCAACTATGTATATTCATTGTACGATCACGTCACATTTTCTATATACCGTTTCCAATGATGGGACTCGCAGACAAAACAATATGTAAGGAAAAATTAAATAAATAAAAAATATTTTTCTCAAGATTTGTATTGTTTTATGCTTCTTATCAATAAGCCACTATTTTATAAAATAATTAAGTTTAATTTTCAAATATACTGGCAACTCGCGGTGTATTAAAAATTTAGTCAAATGAATTCACATTATTATCATTGATAGAAATTTCATCATGTCGCATTTTTGTAAAGTGATGCGCGCGCGCAGCTCTCAATTTTAAACTATAATAACCAGGACAAAAGAAGTATAATTTCATAAACTGCAAGTGATATCGCATAGTTCATTACATAACGCATAATAAAGAACAATAACTATAATCCAGTTATCTGCTTTAGGCAGTACAACATTATTAACATTTCAAAGAAAGATAGACAACCATAAACAGGGTGGAAAAACGAATGGCACATGGAGGAAAAGTACATTAAATATTGAAAATAGCAAATTTTACTTAAACGAAACATTCCTTTGTTTTTAACAATAAGAATAATTGTACACACAGATTTTTTAAAAAGCTTACCTGTGCCAGGATTGATACCAACAAAAAATGCAAAAAACCGACATTCACTATATTATTGTGCCAATCTATGATAAACGTAAAATCTTTGGAATGAACATTGTATCTCACAATTTACGAAGACCATGAAATGATTATTACTTTTACATAATTTGACAAAACTATACACACATGGATAGGTACATACTTATACATTACGTATTAGTTGTATACTAATAATTACTAATAGTACTAGTATACTAATATTTTAAATATATTACAATATGGAACAGATATACTCGTATATCTACATTTAAAATAGATTAATATAAGGAAATACCCAGACATATATTCCAGTTATAACGTACTCAAGTGTCTACGGTGAGTTTGTAATGCACTGCGGCGGTCGCAAGCCGGGCAAGTGACCGTAATATGTGCGCTGGCGTCCATACAAGTAATTAAACCGTACAACTTGCGCAGATTGCCTCTCTCTTGTACTCAATACAGAAAAGTTTATGTTCAACAGCAACTAAAGGTATGTGTATCAAGAAGTAAAAGATTATAATTGTTTTTTGGGTTTACTCCTTAAAATCTATTTTTATATAATATGGATAATCTATCTATATATATATATATATATATATAAAAGCGAAATACCACTCATCACGAGATTTCCGAAACTATAGGTCCGATTGACTTGAAACTTGGTATAGTTACTTTGTATGGGGTGGGTGGAAAAATATTGTCTAACGAATTTTCTGCCATAATCTATGATCAGAACAGTGATAATCTATCTGCCTGTTTGTTTGTATGTCCGGATTTATCTCAAAGATGACTTGCCCGATGTTGGTTAATTTTTTTACTCGGGAAGTATATACCATTGCTCAATGTATAGGTTAATAATTAATCAGTAATTAACGTGTGCGAAGCCGCGGGTCACTGCTAGTCTATATATATAAAAGCGAAATACGACTCATCACGAGATCTCCGAAACTATATGTCCGATTGACTTGAAATTTAGCATAGTTACTCTTTTCACGATGTAGACGCTCACTAAGAACGGATTTTGGGAAATCCAACTTCTAAGGGTGAAAAAGGGGGTTGTATTGTAAGCGGTGCGAATATTGTCTTTTGAATTGACATTGTGTACTTAGACCTTTTAATAAATATAACGAAACACGTGTACCAGAATCTATCAAAATTCATCAGTAAAGGATGTATAAATAGGGTTTGAAAGCTTGTTTGGTAAAAATAATTATGAACACATAATATTTTCTTATAATTGTAATATCTAATATATTAATATGTCTATCGACCTGTAATTTAGCACGTTCAATTTATAAAAACTTATCATTTAAGGGTGTAAAACAAGAGTTGAAACTTAGTATAATGAATTTTTTTTTGTTTATATATTTCATGATAATAATTAACCACACATGACCCACATATACTCGCCAAAATCCAGCTCCTTTAAATTCTTCACCTAAAAAGGTATTACATTTGTGTTGTATGATTGTATAGGTAGTCTAAGAAACCTTTTTTACTAATTTTTTTAACTGTATTTATTATTATCATTTTATCTATTTGGTAACTGTTGTTATGTTAACCTTTGCTATGGTAAGCATTGCCATGGTAACCCTTGTTAATTTAATAGTAATATACTAAAGTCCGTCTTTTTAATTCTGTGTAGTTATTATGTCCGGATTTAACTCAAATAGGGCTTGACCGATTCTTATGAAATTTTGTACACGGGAAGCTTATTTCATTGGCCAATTGATAGGCTATAAGAATTTTAAATAAGAATTTTAGAAATTGTAAAAAATGATTTTAATTAATACTTAATCGAATTTGATGAAATTTTGTATAAGGGAAGTACATGTCATTTCTCAATTGATAGGCTATATAAATTGTCAGTTTATGAGTAAAAGTAATATTACAGGATAAAAATAAGCGTATCTTCTATTCTTCTAGTCTATTCTCAAGGGGCAAACTCAAGTGTGTTATTATAGAGTAGATCATTACGTGAATGATACTTTGTCTATCGTTAAGACAATCGTTCAGGAGTAAACTCAAGTTGTGAGTTGGCGCTGACACCCATTTTTGTTTTAATTCTATTTATGTTGCGTTTGCCTTTGCTTACTTGATGTTAAGTGAAGATGTGGTCATGGATGGTAACACGCTAAAGCCTAGTAAGAGGATTGTATTGTTTACTATATATCTATACTATACACTATAAAACTATCGAAGAATTTATAGTCAGTTGCACTGCCAATGAATCCATAGTTGGTGTTGAAACTATCGATAGTATATTTTAAAAGAAAAGTAAATAATATGAGGCTGCATTTTGTGAACAAAGGCGTGCGCGAATGGTTTTTATTTTTGTTTTAGCTCGTCAAGGAACATCATTTTCAAACACCAGCCCTTTGTTTTTTAAGAGTAATCGTTTTTTTCCCGCTGGCGTCGCTCAATTGTCTTGATATTAAATTCAGTACTAGACAATCGATATTTATTTATATTAGAATCTACTACGGCTCTTATGTGTCTACCGGACAGAAAGCTAGCAACCCATTTGCACAAACCCTCGAGCAGTCTGCATGATGGCAACTTCGATTGAAGACCCCGGTGCCAGACCCGATCGAACGACTTCGCTATATCCAGGCTGACTGCCAATGCCTTACCTTGACATTCAATGGCTGAAGCCCATCAGTGAGTGGGATACAATAGAAGATCACCAGTCGAGCGACTGTGGCGAAAGTCATACTGACGGTCACTGATCAAATCGTGTTCTTCTAGGTATCTTAGGAGCTTTGTGTTGATCACACGCTCCATCACTTTAGAAATAAGGGAGGTTATAGCGGTTGAACTGTAATTCGATGGATCTGATCTATTGTCCTTTTCGGGCACTGCGTGTACATGAACAGTCTTCTACGAATTCGGAACGTACCTACGTTGGTACGAGATCACGAAAAGGTGCGTTAGCAGAAGACACATCTCAGGAGCGCACTTTTTTAGTACGACTGCTTGTATGCCGTCTGGCCGTCTCGACTTATGAACATCCAGACAGAGCAGCTCCCTTCGGACATCCATTTGTGCGATACTAATTCCCGGCATGGAGTATTCGCTCCACGGGACGGTAGGTGGTACGGTACTTCCATCAATAATCATAGTCAAGTTTGAGGCAAAGAGAGCGCTCAATAGATAGGCTTTCTCTTTAGTACTATGAGCCAAGTTATCATCGGCATTTCGCAATGATGGTAACGACGACTGACAGAAGTTTCCCTTGGCAGCTTTAGCAAGCGACCAGAATGCACGACTCTCAGATGGGTAGCTTGGTAGCCGTGCACCAATTCTGCCAACAAACCCAAATTTTGCTATGGCAATTAATATTTTACTGGACCTGGAGACAGCATTTAAATTGCATATTATACTAGATATGTTAGGGTTCTTATTCGTTCGGGCCGTAGTCCAACATTTATACGGGAATACAGTTTCAGTTTTTTTTTTTTTTCATTTCGAATATCTGATAGTTTTGGTTACTGTTACGGAGTCCCATAACACTCCTGATATGTATCATTTATTTTTAACTACAGAGCTATTCAAAAATATTACTTTGTTTATAAGGAAATATGAAAAATAATTAATTATCTAATTAAAGTTAAATTCAAATAACGTAAACAAAAATATATTTTCATTATTAGGTAGGTACATTTAAGATTAGAGATTAAACGAAATTAGTAGTGTTTCTTGATTTAAGTGTAAACATTGTAATAACATGAATAACAGTTTACTTGGCAGTGACTATTTGAATTTAAAGCATTTATCTGCTTGTTGATCGGTTCAGAAATACGCGTCTACTAGTATGTGATGTATCACAATTACAATATTTAAATTCATTTGTAGAAAAAATGTAACGGCACACTGCCAGATTTGAGATATAATTTTTTCGCATGTCGCATTACAACTGGCCGTGGAGTAGAGAACTGTTAGACTCCAGACGAAGATGAAGTTATTGATGGAATAATTGAAGTTGACAACGATTCAGTGATTTAAATAAATATTGCTCTTAGTTTTTAATATGCGTCTATCATCTAAATGATTGTATTAATTATGTATTCGTACTCTAATACGCAAATTGAAATTAAATTTTATAATTGAATATTTTGTCTACTAATGATTTCCCATTATCATTCCCATTTTTCAATTAAAAAGGCAATTTTAATACACTAAACCAAATAATTTTTAGTTAAATCCTTACAAACCGAAAAAAGTTTCACTTGCATCGTGGTTTCATAAAATCATACTATTTTTTTTAAATAATATCATCTCGCCTACACGTGATTCATCTTACTAACCAAGGAACGTGTAAATGGCGATAGCAATGTGGTAAGGTTATACCGCCAAACTGGTTGGCTAACATTGTGCATTTTGTGAAAAACCTGTCAGAGTGATTCGCTCGTGTTTCTAATTACGCAGGTCGGCATGACAGCGGCGACTAGCGATGAATTGTTGATCTCTCGGTGGTCGCCGCTGTCATTATCGCTTTATTTACCAAACAAGATGGCGGCCCTTGGTAAAACTGTACAGGTAGTTTCTGTGACAATTTGAAATGCATTTTTCTAGTTATTATTTCTAGTTAACTTATAACTCGTGCACAATAAACAAACTATATAGCAAAATGCGACCAATAGTATATAACAAATGGCCATGATCCCGCCAAAAAAGTATAGATACATAATTAATTCATAATTATTTATTTATCATATTATAACGGTAATGTTACATGATATGCCAATATTACAATACACAGTGAAATCGATAACACTATACAAAATTTTGTCAAAACTATAATATAATAATAAAATCGTAAAATAAATAAATATTAATACCCTACTTATTATATATTACTCATTCTACTAGTATTATTTTTGATGTCATATACTCTTTAATACTATAATATGGACTATTTTCAAAGTATTTTTTTAATTGTAATTTAAATTCATTATACGGTAGTTTAATGATGTCTTCTGGTATTTTATTATACATATATGTTCGTTAAGTCTTATCAGCCTTACAAAGACTATGATCCTAATTCGAAATATTAATATTTAAACTCTGGGTTACCAGATTATGAAATAATATTTCAACAACAACAATATGTCGTAGAAGATGATGTACGTGTTTATCAATAAAGGAATTAAAGTGAGGATATAAATGGTTCTTGACTGCGGATTAAGGGAGCTAACGTAAAATAATAAAAAAAAAACGACGAAAAACGACACCGGTCCATTAGTGTCATCAGAGCGGTATTCTCTCGATCAATTTGTACTGAACCACCGGTGTGAAGTGTTTTTTAATTAATTTTATGAACGTACCGTTGGTGGACAAGGTGTACGTCGCGTCGAGTCGGATATGTTTATTAATTTTATTATTACAAATCATTGTGGAAAATAAATGATACATATTATTATTTACTCAGCAATTTCCAGCACAGCGTAAATACAGCTCTGTGGGTTAAAAAATAAATGTTAAATAAATTCTGTTGTTTGAAAATAGACGTATAACAAAATTGATTAAAAAATATAATATATAAATGTATTGTGCAAATTTAAGAAAAAAATAAAAATTGACGTCGATTCCGGTGTATCTTCTGTCCGCGCGACAACGCAGTGAAATGACGTCCACGCACTAATTCAATATGGCCGACGTAAGCCATTTGTGTTGCGCTTGACGCATCGCCCGTGAAAAAATTAATTACAATTTTTTGATAGACCCTCGATGGCCGCTTAATAAATGTGGACACGGCTTCTAATAAATCTACCTAATGGAATTGTTTGAGAGTTTTTACCTTTTGGGCAGTTTGTCTTGAGTTTAAGTGCGTGTCCAAGAAAAACAGAGCGATAATTTGGTAACAACGTATAGAGGGAGTTTAACGGGATTTTCACCTGTTATATGATGGTTTTGATTTTTATTAATAATCTTGTGTTAATTAGCGCTATATCGTGTAATTTTCCAGCTTTTTACGTGATCTAGCTTCGTTATTGTACACAAGTGAATTGGATTATAAACAATAACTAGGCTGATGCGTTTTAGGTTGCCAGAAAAAGTCCCTTGATAGTTTATACAAGAGATCCGCTTCTAATTAGAGCTATGTTTGAAAATTACAAGAATAATTAGAAAACTATTCTATTCACATGACGTTGGCAGAATTTGGGATGAATAGATTTACCATTAAATTAAAAAAAGAAGAAGATGTAGGACTATCGTTAATCACTTTTGGCTATAATGAGCAAACACTAAACTATACAAAAAAAAAGACTTTAGCTTTGAATATGCCTGTCAGTGTCTTTATCTGGTTATTTAATATTAGTTAATAATATTTAATTATTTTTTTTTAATTTAATTTAATAATATACATAATATTAGCTATATGGTTACTGTAGTACAAGCTATGTTTAGTATGCAAATGACCGTATGTGAGATTGTGACCCCTAATGATATGATGTGCGCCTCATAACTTACACATGCGCGCCATTAGAACCAAATGCGTGCTTTGATTTATTTAGGACTAAAAAACGTACACAAATCTGGATTATGTTAATTAAATTATATACAAATAATTCTCCGAGTAAGTATCTCTGGAGATTTTTTTAGTAGCACGGCAAAGTGTCGCCACTGTGCCTTAAGCCTGGTGCTAAGACAGTAAAACCCAAACCCGAGAGAACGGCAGTTTATCGCCAGTCTTTGCTATCATGCTGGCCTGCAAACTGCCCGTCAACTGGAGACACACTGGCCGGTCCTGAAACACGACAAATCAAAGTAACTGTGACGGGTTTATCACTACGTGTATGGTGGTTACGGTTCAGTCAAGTGCAGATCCCTGCCACCTTACTTTATTACTGGATATGCACGAGCTTATGTCAGAACGGGACACGCCTAAGCGTGCCACAATGGTTGTTGTTACACCTAGTGTATGGTGGTCGTATGATTGTCGTATCCTATCACTCAGCAACTAAAGGATCAGTAGTTTCTAAACACAATAAAACTTGTACTATCCTTAAAAAGATCCTAGTGGAAACACAAGATATCTAAAATTGTCTGTATAGAAAACGAAAGTTTCGTCTTCTAAGATCCTAGTGAAAACACGAGATATCTAAAATTGTCTGTATAGAAAACGAAAGTTTCGTCTTCTAATTTATTTTTAGTTCAAAATTCAATCCCTCGAAACGTCTCCCGTGTTTACCGAACTAATCGAGTTGTTCAAAATTATAGCACTTAACCTCTCAATGTAGGTATAAACCGACAAATTGAGGAGGCACTCAATCACCGTACATCGGGTGCGTTCGTGCACGCCCACAAATTAATCCGGTTAGCTTTAGTTACGTGCCCATCACCTGAACTCGTACCATGCTTGTATCTCATCGCTTTGATATACGTAATCTAGATGTGGCAAGAGCAGAATTCCTTAAAATTCCACCTCGTGATAATGGCTACTACACTGCATCTAATGGTAAGTATACAACTGTCTAAAAGAGAAAAAATTACACTATACTTTAACATTGGGTATGTTATATAAAATAGTAAAAAATCTGTCTCAAAAAATATTTAATATCTTTGAGATATGTAAGGATTCGGAATAATACGTTTCTTTGGCTCCGAAATGCGAACTACCAAGAGTGGGGAACAAGACGTCTAGCTCAAAATTCATATAGGGTATCAATAATAATAATTTTACTGGAGGAAAATAATTTACAAATATAGAATTAACAACGATGAAAATTAGAATTTTAGTATCGATTCACACTTAAAACAGAGTACTTATCTTGTATCTGAAGGTCACCTGACCATTGTTATAACAGTGTTATAATCGCTATTGACAGTGGCCGTAGTTTGCAGTTATTCCTTTGAGTAGACAGTTGGAAAAAAAATAATTAAAAAAGATAAACCCGTTTGAGTTTCTTGCCAGTTCTTCTCGATGACTGGGATGTTTTCCGAACCGGTAGGTAGTGTAGTGTTTGACATTCATAAGTGCCTTCTTAGAGCCTAAATTGAATAAATTATTATTTTTTAATTTATAAAATTAAATGTTCGAAGATGAAGACAAAATCAAGACGTATCCAGTGATTGCATTTGCTACATTGTCAGCGTCTAACACAGTGCGTATTACTTGGGACAATATGTTTCGACAGTTCCCTTATATAGTACTAACGAGATGTCTGTGAAATAACTGGGCCCTGTCAACGTAATGAAACGAAAATAGAATCTTATTAAAATTCAATATCTTTTTGCAACATACGACTTTTGTGAGCTTTAAATTTCGCTATCAATCATCTATTAAAAGCAATTAATATTAACAGTATATTTAACACAATTATTTTCTGTTGATATTGTTACGATGAAAATCATTTGTCGTGTACTATATACTATAATCTACAGCTCTGTAGTCTGTTATTGTATCATCATGCTTACTCTTAATCTGGTCAGGAAATATAATAAACCTATTTAAAACAAAAAATCACAAATAAATATATTAAAAAAAAATTGTATTATTATTACAGCAAAGATAATTATTCACTCGACACTTTTCATTCATTCTATTCATTATACGATTTTATAAGACTGCTTATTCCAACGAAAACTTCAAATTTAACAATAACATTTAATGAAATTGTAAATTTATTAAAATGAATGCGTAAATATTGCATCGTATGAAGTTTCTAATATTACTAAAGCCATTAAACACATCCTGTATAATTAATTAATTGTCGAAGTGCGACGGGCCGGGCCATGCTGGCCGCACGTACGGCGACGGCGCAGCATCCATTCCTATGCAACGTAACAGGGAATATCTACATCGTTTTAATTTATTATCAAACTTTGGCCGTCTCTTCTCCGGGCTAAGTTTCCATACACAAATAATGAATATTAATAAAATTGTTATACAGCTGTGATTGAGTGAATACGTTAAGTTTTTTTAATTCCAAAATTTTTTTTAAATCGTATATTGCATTAGCAGCTGATTAGTATCAAGACATCACAACTCAAAAAAATAAAATTAAAATTATTCAGATAAAGGCATTATTATGTTGAAGTACTATTAATACTTAATTGAAGTGTGAACCATCTTAGATGTAGGAAATGGCAAAAAATATGTTTAAATATATTTTGTTTCTTAATTTAGAACATTATTATTATCCAGAAACTACACAGACCTTGCGCACACAAGAATTCAAACTACACAATCTTTAGCTTGAAATGTAGTCTTCACTGAAACGTCTCCCATCAGTTCCTTTCCACTTGCTTCCATGTATCGCAAAGATGTACAAGGAAAAAAACATAGTAGAAAATGACAACGGAGTGCATTAAGTCACGTATACTAGCGGTACTTTGCTGTAGTGAATGTTTCATACCGCCCTAACATATACCCGAAACAGTTCCTTCAAAAGAAAGAAAAAAAAAACAAAGTCTTCATAAATCAGTCCCAGCGCCTTATAAAATTCACACAGAGCTTACGTGCCACATTGCAAAGTGTATAAAGGTGGGTAAAACACTCGCATCCCATGTTAAGGTTGGCCTATAGTTATTGTGACAACCTAAGGAACGAGTTGGCAAAAAATAACATCGCACCTTTCATTAAATACAAACAATATCATCAATTTACAACGAACTAGTACATTGTTACTGAAAATAATAAAAAAAAAAACAAATGATTTTCATTAAATAATGAAGGTGAAGTAAAGACAGGTTTTGCCCTATTCAAGGCTCCGTAAAATATAGTGTTTAAAAAGGATTTGAATACCGCTTATATATTACATTTTAAAAGCAAAAACTGCGTATTCATGCCTCGAAATAAATTTTAAATAACGGGTATCCGAGTTTCCCAGTAGGTTTAGCTTTCCGAACTCAAAAAGGAACCCTAATAGTATCGCTATGTCCGTCTGTCTTTCAGCAGCTTAACTCAGAGGTTCCCTGTTCCAGATAGCTGTAATTTGGTGTGGATATATATTTTAATCACGCCGAAAAAGTGGTAAAATAACATCTTAAAAAAAAATGTTTAGAGTACCTCCTATACACGCAAAGTGGGAATGTTTTTTTCCTCGTTTTTCCAAATCGTGTGGGTCGTTGGATAGATCGTTCAAAAATATTGCGGGTGTGTGAAAACCATTTTTCGATTCAGGGATCCGTTTGCAAAATATTAAACTTTTGTTCTCATAAGTGCTCATTTTTGTTAGAATCAAGTGAGTCCAGACCCCAGCTTCCAGATAAAGGGTTGTTTTTGGATATTTGAAAAAATTCAGCATAGTAGTATATATAAAGAATTTAAAGGAAAACTATCAGAGATAAGTAGTTTTTACAAGTTAACTCAACTCAACTAATAAAATGTAATTGGAGCAGTAAAAATTCCATTGAAGATTAGTTTAAGCCTCCTCGCTAAGTCTGCATATTGTGACGGGCAACCACGGAGCCCTATACTGAGCGTGACTCGATACGCACTTGACATTTTTTTGTTATTTATAGTGCCAGCAGAAATTACATCACATTTATAAATTTGCTATAAAAAATCGAGCTCTTTGTACATTTTCCTTTATATAACTTAGGGGTCATAGTTAAGCCCATAATATTTTGATAAACAAACAAAGGCAAATCCAAGGCAGCCCACAATTTAAAGAGAGGTTTCTTTGGAGATTTCTCTCTACTTGGGGCAGTCCGACTAGTGGAATACCTCCACCCTACAGAAGATCACTATGATATTACAATACAATATTACAAGCGTCCATAGGCTACTGTAGTCGTTTACAATCAAGCTACTCACCTTTGTTGTATAAAAAAATCGTACGAAAAGAGTTACTAAAATTTTAGATGTAATAATAATATATGATCATTTTTTCTTTATTATTCTCAGTTTTGTTATATAAATGCTGCAAATGATATTTCAGATTATTCAAAATATTGATTACAAGTATAAGAAGTAAAAAACGCAAGTTACTCAATAAAAAAATCATTGACCCATGGATATTTCGGATAAAATAACTCAGGTAACGTGTGCAGTTTAAAATTGCTTCTTCACGTAGCGTGTACGAGGTGTGCCCTTAGTTTAAAGCACCACACACACCTGCGGTAATACCTTGGCATGTTTATACATACGGTCACCTGTACATTTACCACCTCTAGGTCTTCCATCATACTTATTTTATTTTTAGTCTGTATTGTAATTTATTATTTTTCTACATGTAATAATAATATTAACATAATTATTATTTGATTTTGATTTTATAATCATTGACACTAACGTTTTCGATTTAGAGGACTTCACAAGTCGCGGTTTTACGCGTCGTAGTAGATTGTTATAACATTATTTTGGTATTTTTGAAAGAGTTGGATCAATCCAATCCTAATAATAATTTAATTGTAATCTATATATTAATAAAAATATGTTGATTTGAGAATATATACTCTCGATTTGAAAATCTGTCTCCATGCAGCTATAGGTGTATTTCGGCGGGTACACTTGAGATCCAGTCCCATTCTAGGTTTAACGTGTTACCATCGTAAACCAGGTCGCCACTTAATATGAATTGAGAGTGTCGAAGCTACACTTATGTACCTTTAAATGAAATCACCATAATATAGTAAATAAATATTAATAATAAATTACCGGTCTACAAATTTCCCACTACTCAGCAAAGGCCCTGTACCCGAGGGAAGGCTCGGGCTTAATTGCTAAACCAGCCCATGACGTCTTGGCTATACAACCTAAGAAAACATTTCTCAAGCGTTCAAATTTCTTCACGATGCTTGCCTTCACCGTCAGGCGATAGTATTATCAATTTAAATGAGTAAATGTAGGCGAATTCCGTAATTCGTTGGTACATGCCCAGGCTCGGACATGCGGACATCGAATCAATATTCTGTTGGTCTAAATCACTCAGCCACCACGATTTTTAATTAGACTTTTTAAGACAAAGCTAATCAAAACACAAATTGTATGCCATTTAAATATTCTAACCTGATAAAGCGATACAGCGGTTTCGAGCGCTTTATTTGCACGGGCAGTATTTCACGTAACGCAGTGTTAATGCGGTCCCAGATGCCCAGTATGTCTGCGCTTCAACGGTGTACGGGGTTATCTAACGCTGTTTTCGCATTACTCATGTTTTAAAACACATCATTAATTTAATTTAGGGGATATTTATCTAATATTTCTTCTCATACTCGAGGGCGTTGTGGGTCGTGGAGGATCGAGCATTATTATTTGTATAATAATTGGTAATTAAATTCGTGAGTTGAAAAATGATCAAAAATTAAAGTTCATTATTTAATTTATTATTAATAAAAGCCTAATAAATATAAAGTGATCATTTACTTAATATTCAAAATTATTAGTTATGTAGAAATGGTGATTTTAAAATTATATAGGTGCTGAAGAAATTTCGTAATTTTCAAGTAAAATTCTAATAAACTTAACTTTGTACATAATACCTTTATACTAAGTTTTATGTATTAAATGGTGACGTCACGCGTGGTTACATGAACGCAATGCCGCGTTTTTGTGCCATATAGATCATATAAGTGTAATAATAAATTCATTTCACGGATTCACGGGTATTATTTTCATCATATTAAAGTGTTTAAAATAATTTTAGAAAGGTTGTCGAACGAGCGTTGTAATGTGTACCTAATACATTATCTGTAAGACTGTATGTCTGTTATGACTGTGTAATTCAGGTCACTTTTTAATTTATATAAAACTGTCCTATATCCTATTTTACGGTATTTTAAACTTCTTTGCCAATTACACTGGAATCTGTCCAGCCGTTGAACATTAATGACGGACAAAAATTAAAATTAAATTTTCATTCGAATTTGTAAATCTGCCTTCTATTCTACATAGATATTATAAAACAAAACGTCTCTCTGTCTGTCTGTCCGATTATGATCTTTTCACGCCAAATCCACTAATCTGATTTTCATGATTTTTCTCTTAATTCATAGATATGTTATCTGGCCAGGTTATAGAATATATGTTTCATAAAGTTACAAAAGAAATAAGCACTGAGGATAATTTTTAATCATTTCGGTAAAGAGACGCTTTTGGGGTGATTAAATGGTTTACGCTTAGTTAACCATTAGAGATATATCAAATTAATGCTCCACATAATTGTAGATCTTAAAAACACCTACAAAAAAGTCAGAAATAGCATATGTCTACCTTCTAAAGATCACCCACGATAAGCATTTTTGAAGCAGCACAATCCGGACGTGCGCTCGACTGACAGCATTCTTTACTGCACGCAAGCAGAGCCGATATAAGCAAAATACCACCCATCTCTATATCGCCGAAACTATAGGTTCGATTTACTTGAAATTTAGCATGGTTACTCCTTCCGCGATTTAGACGCTCACTGAGTACAGATTTTGGGAAATTCAACCTCTAAAGGGGTTTAAAATAGGAGTTGAATGTTTGTATGGGGTGGGTAAAAAATATTGTCTAACGAATTTTCTGTTGAGACCTACGATCAGAACGGTGATAATCTGTCTATCTGTCTCCTGGTTTGTATGTCTGGTCTTTTGTCTCACAACCTAATAAAGGATATGATTCTTAAAATATCATCCAAACTACGTCCATTATTTTTAGTATGCACACTATTTATTTGGTTAGTGATAATACTTTTACCATAAACTTAAGCTTAAACTTTTTTCTTCAATTTGCATAGTAATGTATTTGCCAGTGTCAAAGTATGTTTTCATAAAATTGATATGTTACTAGGTATGTTTAACTCGATCTTCTCTTGTGATCCTTACAGTTTTCGATGTCTTAGCCATTATGTTGTTACATAATTTACTTATTCAATGTGGTCAGCTTCTACTATACTTACTAAAAGTTGGCTTACTAAAATTTTGAGAAATCGCTTCTTTAATGAATGCTTATGCGGGATTTTTGAGACAATTCGAAATACATTGTCCGTGTGATTATTTCGAATGCAATATTAGCCATTTAAAAACTATATTACGTATAATAGCACCAAAATATTATACCATTACATGACCGATCAAGTATCTGCTAAAAACTCCTACAAAATGGCAATCATTAATCTCGAATCCACAAAAAGAAATACGAAAGAAAACGAACTGAACGGAATAATAATAGGCGAGAAACTCTCGTCACATGTCTCGTTGGAGCTGTAAAAACACTCGGAGGGGACAGATTGACACAAAAGAGTCAGGAGAACGGGCCGGGGTCATTGATTAATAGTGGTCCGCGCGACCCGCGGCCTAACAAAGCTAATTACGGGGTCATTCATACCCCGAGACCGCAATCAGTCAACGGTTACAGGTTTACTTTATTAATCGCTTGATCAACTTAATGCTTAGTTAATCATCAATTTGCGATGCGTAGCGATGTTGACTCAACGGTAGTTACGTTGATTTTTTTTTTCAGTAGCATGACTAAGATACGTCATTGAGCCTGTAGTTGAGCACAGTACAATTCAAAAACTACGGCGATCACCTAGAGATCTACTATCGACGGCCTGCAAGCCTCTCTCAAAACTGAGTCACAATGACGGCGTCGTGGACGACTATACTTACGTTATACTTACCACCCTACTTGATTACTGGATATGAATCGGTTCAATTTACCCAAACCAGGAAAGGTCGAAGGCGAGGTGGTAGAGCTTGCAGCCCGACTGAGTCGCGACCACGATACATATGGTGAAAAGTACGTCATAGTAATTAGATTCAGAATCGGCCGATGCATATCTATTTACGAGTTCTATTTACTCACGACGGCATGATTGCAGTGACTGGCTAAGGATTGTTGATCTAACGATGACATTTCATACAAAACAATCATCACACATTCAGTAAAACCTCGCTTTTGAAGCCTGTATTAAAAAAACGCGAAAGCGAATTGATAAATTTGCTTACTACTTAGTATATTATAGATTAACTAACTGAGCCCTTTTTCTGCGGAATCCTAATTATTTTTCTAAAGTCTAAGTTATTCCTTATAGCATCAGCTATCTGCCAGTGAAAGTCCAGTTAGAATCGCTCTAACCGTTTCAGAGATTACCCGGAACAAATAGACAGACATACAAAAATTGAAAAAAAGGGTTTTTTGTTATAGAGACCGTGTACACTTTCATATGCATTTAGTAAAAAGGTGTTATTTTGACATTACAAACAGTCGCTACAATTTTATTATATGTATTAAAAATAGATACTTAATTTTATTATATGTACTTATAGATTATTTATTTATTCGCTTTAGTAAAATCCCCATGTGTACAGAGCTGTCAAGAACCAGTCATTATGTTACATTTAAAATTAAAACCCAAAAATAAGATTTCAATAAAACCGACCTTAAGGTGTAACTGAGATACGTCCGACATCCTAAATTGTCAGCCGCCAGCCTGTTGACACGTCAAAGTCAGGTACAGCTTAACGCAGACGATCCCTTGTCTCTATACTTGACACGGCGGGAGTAAATTATTTTATCTGCCGTATACTTCGACCTGTTTAATATTTACATATAATTATTTTATTTTATAAGAATAGCTAGACTTAAGTGGCAGTGGGCGTGCCACGTAGCTCGTAGAACGGATGGTCGACGGGGTCAAAGAGTTTTCGAGTGGCGGCCACGTACCGAAAGACGCGGCGTGGGCAGACCCACCACAAGGTGGTCCGGCGACCTGGTAAAGGTTGCCAGCACAGGACCGGTCATTGTGGCGATCTTTGGGGGAGGCCTATGTCTAGCAGTGGACGTCTTTCGGCTGAAATGATGATGTCATCAACATAAAGTTGACGAGTAATAGATTAGCGTGGTATGGGCATGTCATGAGTAGGAATTAAAGTCATATAACTAGTAGGAAGCAATGTATAAAAGTAGAAAATATAGGAGTAGAATAAGACCGAAGAAGGTATGGATGGATTATGTGAGAAATAATAAATGATATATATAAAAGGTGTAATTACTGAGATGACAACTGATGGAGTAGAATGGAAGAGGAAAATATGTTGTCCCAAACCTACTTAGGTTAACTAGAAGATTTATATGCAATCGTATGATTGTAAAATGTCTCGCCGGACACATGTAAGTTTCAAATTGATCTAGTAAGCAGTGACAAATAATTTGAAAAATTATAAAAAAAATGTGTCAATTTGCGCAATTAATATAGCCCTTTCAGCATCTACATAGAAGTTCATGCCACTATATCATCATCGTAAAAGAGTAGGCGTTAACCATACTTTTAATTCTTTATTTTGACAAGCAATAACTTTTATGTCTTTTTTAGATTCCGTTAGACTAGGTATTTTTCAACCATGTATTAGTAAAATTGTGGCATATACAGTATGATTAATGTCGATGGACTTTTAGACGGCAGCTTTAAAAGCAACGAATATACAAAGAACATAACTATACACTTACTGAATCATTTTTTTAAAAAGATTCTGTGTTTTAATATAAATTTTTATTTTATTATTTGTAAGGATTTAAATAAAGTTTGAATATTATTATTAGTAAAATCGCGGCAATTACACTATAATTATTGTCGATGGACTTTTTGTTGTAAGCATCAAAAACAACGTCAGACGCCTTGTTTAACTTTACTGCGGTATAGTATATTTGTGGTGAAAATAAATTGAACAGAATACCATTAAAACAACACGAAATCACTTGAGAAAACACTTATTAAGTTCGCGAAAATAATAAGGTATCACCTTGGCAATAAACAATTTTTGCGTCTACGTTAGTTGATGTTTTATTCCATATCCTTTGTTTATTGTAATTTTTACATTACGATAAATTTTCCAACTTGCGTGTAATAGTCGTGAAGCCGTTGCGTCACTTTGTCGTATTTTTTTTCCTTCGGCAGGGGATTGAAACTGCGTGAACCCTCCGTATTAACATCATAAAATTTACCCTTTATGCGTAAAAGCTAACTAAATTACTACTTAGTTAAAACGTATCAAAAACTGAAATGATCATCAATTTTTGTCAAAGAAACACTCTATCTGTGAATTAATTCAACGCCTAACACACTACATGGCGCGGCGCGGCGCGGTGGTCCCGCGACGGTGACCATCCTTCATTAGCACAAAGGAGGTGCCCTTTTGTCTAGCGTCCATTCATTTGTGATTACACTCACTCAGTCCGTCACGTCCTTATTCTGATATAGGTTACATTAATATATTATTTCTATCTTCAATGATTTTACACAAAGCTTATAATACAGTATTAATCAATTATTTTACGTACCAAACTAAACGTTCGGGGCAATAACATTGTTTCGGATCTTCATTCAACCTAATAAGTTTTATTGAAAAGTGTTGCATAACAATACAACACATATTATATGTTCTTTTAATAGAATATTACAATGAAATATTTTAAGATTATTAAAACAAACACTATTTTCTCCTCACGATGTAAACAAGACTAACGTTACCTGTCTCGTTCTGTCACTTAACCAAACGACACGTTACAAAGAAACGACTACTTTATATGCGACGAGACAAAGCAAAGCCAATCTAAGTGAAATATAATATTGTATAATGATTAAGTAAATAAAGTATAAAGATATACAATATGTAGGCCAAAAATGTACAATCATGTTCATAGCACAAAATTTTATTCTTTGCAGAAAGATACCATGTACAGGAGAGTGCCTTAAGCGCTCGCCGCCACGCCCGGTGAAGCTGCAAAAGCCGTGTGAGGTTTCAGAGCTTTTTTAACATCGAAAAAAAAACAGGTGAATGTGATTGTTTCTATTTTTGTCAATACATTTTATAATTATTTTTAATGAGAATGATACTCGTGCAAGTTAGGCGGAATTTCACAGTTAAAATAAAAAAAAAAAAATAATGACTAAATCGACTCAAGTTTTGTATTAAAAAATGTGAAACGTTAATTATTTATTAAAACATGATCGCGGTTTTATAATTGTGTACGTGTACAATAAACCAGTAACAGAATAAGGCGTTTGTCGCTCGGACGTACGCCCTGTCAACAAATCCACAACACGGGGTGACTCGTTGTCAACTTGGCACAACAATGGAATGATTTATCGTTTACTTTCTTGTTCTATTGGGACCTACGTATCGAAGAGCCGAAGAGGCTTCCATTATCGTAACGCCTTTGATCAAACTTGAGTAGGGCCACGTGACATTCAAAATGAAATGGTTTTTTTTACTTTGAATGCTTTATGCTAATTAGTTTGTACCTACTTTCAATTCCTGAAGGGTTTTTTTTTTCGAGTTATTGAATATTGACGGTAAATGAAATATAATCACAGTACATCTAAGATGCGACTGCGGAAGCACTACCGAAACAAAACAGCAACATTTGCATGAGGCATAATAATGAAAATAGTTTAAAGTACGTTTAGAAAACACAACTTGCATATTACAGGTTTGCGATTCATGTTTTCCGACCGTGCATCATTACCCAATCTCGACCCCCAGCTATGACCTCATGTAATTAAGTAGTGTTGAAAAGAACCAATGGAACAATTTTTACACGTCATGCGCAACCATATTAAATACCAATCAAAGAATTACATAGCTACTTGAAGATTATTCACTATATTAATGAATGTCTAAAAGTAAATAACAAATATATATTCATAATGAACAAATACTTATTTAGTTTTATGGAAACGTGATGTTAATTACAAGACAACCTAAATATACAGCCCAAACTTATTTTGTTCAGCTATCAAATCCAGACAAACGCTTCAATTAGACTCAAATGGCTCAAACTTAAACCCAACTTACCTGAGACGAAGTAAGTGAGAAAACAAACTTGCAGTGCATCGCTTGAACCAAATCAAACCGCCTTTAACCGGATTATGCCGATTCAAGCGAGCTGCTTAGTTTTTGTCTTCAGTAATATTCGCTTAATAAACTGATAAAGAACAATTTTTAATTCTACTAGTGACTGAGCTTTCATTTGAATTAATTTGTGCTACAGAGATACGACAACTTTGTATACAATTTAACTCAGTTTTACTAATACTTCTCAGTAAAGACAATTTTAATGTTATACTATGGAATGGCCTTCCTACATAGGTACCTTATTAAAAGCCTCATTGGATCTTAACTGTCTTTAATTCCATTATTGTTTTATTAAAGTTAATAAAGAATAGTTTTTATATTATTTGTAGACCATTTTTGATATGAATTCTTTATTTTATGGTGTGTTGACATTCTGTATTTTGACGACGTAATTGACATTTCAAGGAAAAGATTACAGTATGACGAACACAACTATTTAGATATATTTATACTGAATATTACAAATGTTATTTACATATAGTTTGTATTTTTATGTACAGTACGCTAGTACCTTAAAAAAAACTATAATTGTTTAAGTATTTAACACGCGGTAAATATATTTAAAAATAAACTTATCGGTTAAACAATTAACAATTTTTCACGTCATATTTTAAAAATCTGTCGCTAAGCATCTATTGGTGTTCATAGCTACACTTTTATTTATTGCATTCTCATCATTCATTGCATGCATTGCATCTCTTCATTTTTATTATTTGCATTCTATGTCACTCTGATACGAGTAGAATCTTCGGTTGCATGACCGCGCTACTCACATAAGATGAGGTGGTGGTAAAAATCCTAGTAAATTCCAAAAACCAGTCGAAGGTTCGTTATGAAAACAATTTAATAGCAGGTTGCGAGTAACAAAACCCGAAAACCGCAAAGCAAACCCGTCAGAACAAAGTTTGCAAACAGGATTGCACCGGTAAACGTTAGGGTTGAAAAATTTATCGACATCGATAATAATCGTTTCATTACGTCATTATCGTGTAAATCAATCAAATAATAAGACATATCAATATTATATTTTTAAGAAAAGAACGACTTTTTAAATATAAAAATGACCAGTGTCAAAGTTTTGTCAGATGACTTTAAGAAATTTTCTTTAAGTACATATAACGATTATTACTTATTTTAGAAACTGGTGGTGTTGTTACCAAGTAAGCTTTTCACCGTGGTGGCCACCTTACACTTTCGGTATCTACAATCTCGCGAAATCTTTAATCATGTATGTATACAGGTACTATCATTGGATATCTTTATTCTTCATCACAACTATAAGACGTAAAATAGTAATCAACAAAGAGAAACAGCTATATTAATTTATGATACACGTATATTTCCCAAGTTATAAGAAAATCGAACATTTACTTACTGTAAACAGATACTCTACAAATTTTGTGTTACGTTTTATGCCTGGTAATGTAAATCAATTAAAAATGATCACTAGAAGAAACGTTTTCAAATGCGTGTTGAAAAAAAAATTTAGTACGTCCGAGGATTTAAGCATCATCTGATAAAAAAAAATTACTAATACAGTATTATTTTTGGTAATTTGTTTAGAGGTATAAATAGTATAGAGCGAGTACCCCAAAGTAACTGCGACAAAACAAAGTTTGCGATCCGGATTGTACCGGTAATCGATAGGGATGTTTAGTTCTGATAAAAATTATCGATATCGAATAATTTTCCTTATTGATTCTTCTGATTAGTATTCATCATGAATATGAACTTAACACAACACTGTTTACTTGTTCACTATCATATTTAACCTAAAATTATAATATTTTCTTACCTAAGATTGAGAAAGGAACAGACACCACCTTAAAAATAGCAACAGAACGTGCATTTAACCAACTAATTTTGAGCATGTTTTATTAAATTTACTTCTAAATAAATCTAACTTATTGTCTAATAAAAGTAAAAGTAAAAAAAATATCTTAAGTATGTTATCATCACACGTTTATTTTCTTTCTAAAAGTTTAATAACTTAGAACTAATAGCAAATGAAATAACATCTTGTATATTATGGGAAGGTAAAATACATGGTATTTAGTACAGTAAAACCACAATTTCAGTAGTTAGTACATCGACAAGTGCATGAGCACTAGAAATGCACCGAGTATTAATCCGATTCACGCTGGTGTGTGGCGGTTTAAGGCAGTTAGTCAGGTGAGATTCGAGTCGCGGTGCAAGGCTTACTGTCGGAGTTATTGTATATATGTGAATGCGGCGAGGTTGGCTTTGTGTACGGTTTTCTTCGATAATAGCTCTTAAAGCTATCAATAAACGGTTTGAAACTATTTTTGTGCATCTTTGATAATATTTGCGAGTAAATTAGGCATGTAACCTATAACTTTAACTAGCGAAATAAGACAAAATAGGATAATTACCTTGGAGCTTACTCGTTAAGGGGAGCGGTTAACAATATTTCTAAAAAATACTGCAATGAAAAAAGTCTCACAAAACTATTTAAACATATAATTTTACTTCTTTACTAAAATTTATAAATCTATAATTCTATTAAAGTCTATTAATTTTGAGTTTATAGAGAAGAGTTGTAAACCTTTAATTCACTACTAGCCTCAAAATATGCAGACCAGTATGAGGCTAATCACAGATAGTTGGATGCTCTTGAAGACTATGTAGGAATATCTTGTGTAACGTGCATATTTCATGCCCTTCAGATGCCACCCTACAGACAGCAATAATTGCAGACAGTTATTTTCCGAAATACGTAGTCGTCTAAAATTATATTATAGATATTGTTTTATTTTAATCCTGGGTATTATACTGAATACTTATTTATTAAACTTTAAAACGTAGAAATTATCGTAATAGTTATTTATGATTCTAACGCGGTAAGTTAGATTATACAAACAAGCGTTGCAAAAAAAATATCTATAGATAATGAAACAAACTGTTTCATTTGATTATTTTAATAGCATATAAGAAATTATACAAATAGGTCAATTACTATTGGAAATATTACCTGCAATTTGCTACTCATTCAAGATATCAGGTGGAGTAGATTCCATATTAATGTCGGACTCCTCGCTTAAACACATGTTATTATTTTGTTTCAAAATATCAGTCGGACTACGTCACAATAACGTCACAATAAAGAAGGAATTTTGAATCATATTGTTACTTGTGACGTAAAATAGATAATTTACGACAATCGGAAATTCTTATTACAATGGTTGAACCCAGGAGAACCGGCCAAATCCTATCCCAAGCGAAAGTTAACTCAGAAAAAGGTACTGGTGAGCGTTTGGTGGACCAGTGCTGTTGTCATACACTACACCTTCCTAACATCTGGCCAGACGATAACGATAGTTCTGTAATGTCAGCAATTGCAAACCATGATGGAAAATCTAGCCGTTAAGCAACCGAGACTGGTTAATCTCTCTAGCCCACTGCTGCTTCAGGACAATGCTAGACCCCGTACTTCACGAGGGACTGTCGCTAAATTAGAGCACCTGCGGTTGAAATATCTTCAACACCCACCATACTCCCCGGACGTTGTTCCAACAGATTACCACTTTCTTTGGAATTTGGACATTTTCTTGCAAGGAAAATAATTCAATTCCGATGAGGCTGTACAAACCTCCTTCAAAGATTTTATTGATTCTCGTTCCCACAATTATTTCAGCAATGGAATCAATAAGCTACCTATAAAATGGCAATAATGCATAGATAAAAATGGGACATAGGTACTTCGATTGATTAAATATATCATTTCATAATATTTTTTTCATTTTACTTTTTCCATATAAAACGCTATTTTCATATGTAAGGACCTATTAATAAAACACAACACATAAAAACTTTTTTGGACTTCATAGTCCAATGTATATAGGGCTTATACTTATACATACGCCCATCGTAAAAACCGTCCTATAGTAAATAACCTTATATAAAACACGTAAAGACACATAAATCACATACTGAACACACAGAAACACACAAACCTGAATCATAAATTATCATATAACTTCCTTATTCTAACATTAAACTTTATAGACACGAAATATAGAGTATATAAGAGATAATATACATTTCTAACATATAAGTTTGTGAGATATTGAACCATGTACTAAAATGTAATAAAAAGACATTGAAATAAAAGATATGAGTGAATTCATCCAAACTCTTAGGGATTACAACTATACGTCACAACAACACACATTAAACATTAAACCTTTATATAATTTAACTGCGAGGCGACCTAAGCTCATCTGTCCTCAACAGTAATATAAATATTCAACATATTTACTATCTTTGTAAAAGGCATAATACTGCTATCAAACATTTAACCAATAGTATGTGCTTATTCGACTGATATGTTAAGATATATTACTGAGGACACATAATTAAATTAACACTGGTCAACAGCGACTATTACTTATGGAGCTGGACAGTGGGCAGACGATATGTCCGATTAATTTTTTTTTACTATTCGTATCATTTACCCTTCGTATTAAATATATTAACTTAGACTTATTACGAATTCTCAAACTTATGTGCTTGCAGTAAATAATTCTAACACGAGCCGATAGCAGCCGTTTGACGTACGATCTCAAGGCAAACCCCAGATGGTACCATCTCGTCGTCAATCTATGTAAACGGGGGCATCCGACCTCTTAAATCAATAGGTCTTTGTTCAGGTACTAACTAACATAGGCCGGTTTGATTTAATATAATGGCCATATGGGTAACATTACACCATCAATTGACCATCAATTGTGGGTTTAATTTACAGTAAATACTGTTAAGCCAAGCGCCGAGAGGATTTGATGACCATGTTCGTATAGTGACTTGTTTGAAGTTCAGTATGGAAATTTTGTAGAGTTATACTATTTTAATCAAATCGAAAACAATTCGACTGGAAGATGTTCTAGCATTTTTTATCCATGCTACGAGTAAGTTAAATCCAATGACTGCGTTTACTATAGCGAGAACTAATAGCAGCAGATCAAAGTGAAACACAATGATGAAATTTTCACTAAAGTATATAGTGGTCACGATCCAATTGAGTACGAGTAGATAATAAAAATATATGATAACAATTATTGCATTAATTAGTTTTATCACAAGATTTCTTTGTGGCCTTAATGAAACATAACTCTATTTTAAAGTATTCTACTATTTTCTATGAAAGAATTTCGAAAGTTTTTCAATATTCAATGATTCCGTTAATCCTAACGTAGTATATAGGAATCGCAGAAGTTTTATTTTAATATTTTTTATTAATAAACAGTGGGTTCTGAAACAACCAAAATATCCGAGAGCGGAACCATAAAATGTGAGTAATACAACTCTTGTTTGCATTCTAATCACTGTAATTATTTGTGTCGAAAATAACAGAAATAAATACAACGTTTTAACTGCTCTTTAACGATCAATTACCGCGCATTTTTCTGTTTAACATTTAATTGATTACCTCTAATTCAGACCTACTTCGAACGCTACAAATTGTCTGGCCGTAGCTCAAGACGACAAAGGCCTATCAATAAAGGCCTTCTACAGTGTTACAGTATAATAATTTCATCGTGAATCGATTCAGTAAAAACGAAATAAAATAATGTTGAGATGTTTATTTTTACCTTTTACAAATTAGTTTCGATGTGTTTTTATTGAGTATATATGTAGAAAAACTCAGAGTATAAGTTAGTACGTGTAGTAAAAAAAATCACGGTCGTTCAAATTCTAACCAGAGCACCGATAAATATAAATTATTTAAACTTTTCCCACTAAAGTTAAAACGAAAAATATCTTGCACAAGGAAAATAAATAGCTGTGTAATAATAGTAAATTGTTAATTTTAACATCAATAATATAAGAGAACTGTGTACACTACAGGATAGCATATAAGTCTAGCATTAAGATGCATTAGATTTCATAGCAATAAAAGAAGAAAAAAATTACAATAATGAAACTATTTTTTGTAAATTCTTCTTGATAATAAAGTCGCCGAAACAGAGCCTGCAGATCGGTCTTTATTTAATATTTAAAAAAATCGTTGGTACAGACTAAAATAGGACACCTGAGGATTAAATGCCTCAGCTCGTATGCCAGAGCGTGTTGCGTACTAAATCAAAGGAACCAAACACAGTAGTCTTACTAAACAGTAAATAGTTACACTGTGCAGACTGTTAGCTGCCTGAAACCATTCGAGGAAACTGAGAAATTGAGATGGAGAATTTACGACGTACGACTGTGTCGTGTTCCTTCATTTGTATCAACATAGTCACTTGGAAAATGAATATAATCATGTATTGAATTAAATTTAATTATTTAATTAAATTAACATTAAATTAACAAACACGATTCTATAAATTACAGTTGTTGTATGCTTAGAAATATTGTTTCAATTTTCGATTATTGTATTGACGAGTATTATATGTTATTATTATATGAGCTGTATAGGTAGGTGATGAATGATGGAAAAACCTGTCAGGATGAATCAATATGATGCCTTCTTTAGGTGCCGTTAAATTACATGTGATGATTAGATGTGTTCATCGTGATAGGCTTACAGACCTTCGAGACCTTCATCGCCAACAGATCCACGAATTTTAGCAGTCCTAAAAAAACAGTTTTTTACTGTACTTAATATTAGGTCGAGTGGAATCGCTTCACTGTGAAACGATCAAAATTACCTTTTTCAAAAACTACTCCGCCGTCATTAGGTATTTCATTTATATTACTCGTAGAACAGACTATAACGTTTATGTAAAATTAGTTCAAAAGCCAAAATATTTTAACAATTGAGGCAAACATAACAATATTGGCACGTTACCGGTTCTAGTGTTAACGAATTATAAATCAAAACTACAAAAGCGACAAGCGGAATTCCCGACGCCCCCACGAGTTCGATGCGGCGGCCGCGCGCCTGCCCATAAACAGTGAACAAGAAAGCAAAACGTATGTG
The DNA here is from genome assembly GCA_947532125.1 of Saturnia pavonia. Lineage (NCBI taxonomy): Eukaryota > Metazoa > Arthropoda > Insecta > Lepidoptera > Saturniidae > Saturnia > Saturnia pavonia. The sequence continues at coordinate 18,627,020 of OX383899.1, read as the reverse complement.
CCGTATCGGTCCGGCAAAGCCCCGGTACAAATCTGGCCAGTGGATAGCGGGCCTGATCGACAAATCCACTAGATTACGCGCTGATACGGCACCATGTTTATGAGACAGCTGGCGGGCTGCGCCGGACAGACCACTGCGCAGGGCTGCCAATTCAAATATATCACTTTATCTCATATGCATCTTACGCTAAGCATTATAATGTTTTTTGTCTTTTCCTCAATTTGAATTGTGTGAAAAACTTACATCTACAATTACAATTAATCGCAAGGACCTAATAAAATATATATGATTATCTTTTTCTTATCAAAAACCTTAACTAAAAGCGGCATTGTAATTTTTGTAAATAGTAGTACGGCAAAGTGATAATTACAAAAAATATTTCATAGATATACATAACGTAAATCGGTAATATCAAACTGAATACAATCTAATCCGTAGAAATTCGAAACTTTACAGAAACTAGAACGAATATCGAACACAAAATGGGTATAATAAAATAAAATAAAAATGTAAATGCGATAGCTGGCAACCCTGCCAGATAGATACAGGGAAGGTGGTCCGAATAATATTTTGGCTCACAAAACGACTCGAAGTTTTAATAGTCCGTTCCATGTTTATGTTATGGGCTTCTGAAATGGAAGGAGTATGAAATAACCTTGTAGATATCGTGATCTACAATATATTCTTGATAGTAACCGAAGCTGGAAATAACTTTTGACTTATTTTACGTCTTCAATTTTTTTTATAATGGATCTTCTTTAAGCCCACACACTTGAATATAACAAGTGATGATGTAAAAATTGGTAAGTATTTTATTATACAGCCAGTTTAAAATTGCATCCGGCAAGCATAATGGTGGTATGCTTAGACGTGTTGCGTTCCGAGTCGGTGTATACTTGCGTTGTAATTAAGCAGGGTGGGAGGGATTTGTGAGAGGATAGCGACTACTATGCACATGGCAATAAACTCGTAATAGTAACTTTCTTTTGGCTTGTTCGCGTATCGTGATCAGGTATATTAGTCAGATCATCCTCTTGACAGTCGATGGTCGATGGATTACCGATTTCACGGTGGTCGCTGTTGGTTATGAATTGTGTTCTGTTTACCATCAATCACAAAGCCGTCAGTACACTGTCTTACTATATTAAGTAAATAAACAATCAGTAAAGTAGCGAGTAGAACTCGCGCCCTGAGGGTTTCCGTACTGATTACATTACATACGGTACGCTACATTATTGTACCGTAATTTCAACTTTATACATAAAATCGTCTTCGAGAAAAAGGCTCTTGACACACGGACAGACAGATTTTTTTCATATGATGAACGGAATCCTATAAATTGTTTTTACATTATTTTGTACTTTTTAAGTCAATATGATAATTATTTCTAATTCACATTTGCGTTTTTCAAGTAAATTCTTCACAAATTACTTTCTAAATGATTTTGTAAGATAATTTTAGTTATGCCTATGAATTTAACTTTTTTATTTTAAAATCAAAATGATATAATTTTCAGCTCAATACAGTTCCGAGTTAGGTAAGTGCCGTAATTTACTAACATTATGCATATCGGGTGTAACATCTATGGGTACCACGGCAATGGTCCTTCATTGTTGTTTTACGCAGCGGCCGGGCCCTATGTTTGGGGCCACACCGGACATATTTAAGCTATTTTATTTATTTTCAGATACAAAAGGCCTTATCGCCGGATGAATAGCATCGCGCTATGTTCATATTCGGCTATCTAAAAATGACAGCATTTCAATTTTGGATTATTTCGTCTTTAATCGACAACGCAAAAGCATTTGCCAGTCTCAGTTTTTGAAACGTACTAATTTCTGTGAAAATTTATGATCATATATTTATTTATATTGACTCAGTCTTGCTTGCACGGCTTTTTTTTCATAAAATCGCTTTTTATGGTACACTGACACTGGCAACTTTTATAGAACACATAGCGACATCTCTTACGATGTTTATGATTTAAAGTTACAACGTTCAAATGGTGTTATATCCGATACTAAATATAGCTTAAGTTTTATTCTAATTCGAATTTTCCATTTTTACTTACCACCTATTTATTCGCTGTAAGTCAATTAAACTGTATGGCATTTGAAAACTTAAGTACATAATTCTCAATTAATACATACATATATATATATATATATATATATATTATAAACCTCAACATCTCTCTGTCTATCCGTTTATGTTCTTTTCACGCAAATACCACTAATAAGATTTACATGGTTTTCCTTTTATTCATAAATATTTTATATGGCCAGGTTATAGAATATATTTTGTTACATAAAGTAACAAACGAATTAAAAGCAGTGACGATAAATATGAAATAATTCGGAAAAAATACGCTTTTGGGGCGATTAAATGGCTTACGCTGAGTAAACTAGACGAGATATATCATATTAATGTTCTACATAATTGCAGATCTTAAAAAGACTTACAAAAAAGTCAGTGATAGCATACGTCAGTCTTCTGAGGATTACCCACAATAAGCATTTTTGGGGCAGCACAATTCACGCGTGCGCTCGACCCATAGCATTCTGTAGTCCACGCGAGCGGAGCCGCGGGCACAGCTAGTATGTAAATAAAAGCATGCATTATATTTTTTTTTAAACCATTAAGTGTCTTATTATGAACATAGGTCGGAAACTGACGTCCTGTCTATAAACAAGGCTTCTCATAGTTGGCCGGCGTTATCTGACTTTGATGGGACGGTCCGGGGGTAGTTTTAAAATGGCCCGGTCGCTGTAAATAATTATGGACTTTGTTGTTTTTGCTATATGATAATGCGTAATGTATTTTGTTTTAGTCTATATTTATGTATTTTAGAATATATTTAATATTTTAATCTAATCAATTGATAAGCAATAGTCGTGATGTTTTAATAAAAAATCAAAGGTTTGAAATACAAATTATCGGCAAGCTACATTTTGATGAAATTTTTTTTTATTGAAAACTCTCTGTTAAAATAAATATGAAACACTACTTGTACTACGCTGTTCAGCATACGTTTATTATTTCATTTTTACTAATATTTAATTAATTCCGAAAGTATAATTGTTAACTTTTATAGCCAAACAATTTCTGTATTACACATTTTCCTGCATAAAATGTTTAATAAAAATTGCTTCAGAACACATAAGAATTTATTTTTTGACAGGTTCTTACGATTTTTCAAAGTGTTATTGGCTCCAATCCATTGCAGAATGACATATTATTATATACTTTTAAATTTTTTTTATGTCAATCATACAAGCCGTTTTTGGGTTAAATTTAGACACACAAAAAAAGGGTTTTATGTTATGACTAGCGGTGCCCCGCGGATCCGTACGTGTTTATTACGCAGTAGTTAGTTTCGTCTCATAATTATATTAGTACTCATATTATTGACAATTCTTATGTCCTAAGTAATTGCGGACTTGAAGGAGAAAAACGTCATCAAAATTGGCTGTTTTTTTTTACGATTTCTAAAAGTATTATTGACGATTCTTGCAACCTATAATCGTTTACGGAATGGCATATAATTCTGGTCTACGAGATTTCATCAGAATCGGTGAAGAATTAATAAAAAATATTTCTTGGATTTTTTACAATTTCCAAAATTATTATCGTCAATGTTTCTAGCCTATCAATTGAGCAATAAAATAAGCTTTCCGTGAAACCGTTTTTAAGTTATATCCGGACATAAAGCCAGACATTTTTTTAAATAACATATCTGTTTTCAGTAGCCTTTATAATAGACATCTATTATTAAATTGTGAAAAAATACATTTACAGACAGAAGTGCAGATTTATTAATATAGATAAAATGATATATCTGTAATCATAATCTTTGTAATTGTTTACGCCGCTTTGGATTTTTTATTGTTATACGTTCACATCAAATCCAAGGTGTCATTTAAGGAGATAGTATGAGCCGGTCTACCAATTTCGATTCCTGAAATGGTGAGTGGACTGAATCAAATAATGGTCGACGACTCTAGTTCCGTCGACTGCCGTTAGCGCGTGATTCCCGCTCTCGCACGCGCATGCTTCTTACATATATGTCTGTCACATTTCAAACACATATTACTTTTTTTTCGTCGCCATGAGCTAATAATATGAATTTGGAAATCGTATGAATCGCATTATATACACCGCATTGTCATAGATTAATGACTGGTCTTCGATACGCTTGAACACTGCGCTACCTACAAACGCTTTTTTTTGAACTCACTATACTGCTTGGCTTAGGGGCCCTTTTACAGCTTGACCTGGCTTGGCATAATATCGTAGTGTGTAGTGACTAATATTTGAAATGAAGCTTGTCAAAGTGACAGTATTGTCGGTATAACACTGATTCGAGTACGCCGAGTCGGCGTAGTGTTGGTTGCCGCTTTTTTATTGTATGCCGACGGTATCTAGTTGAAGCGCCGCGGAAACCAATCATTAATCTATATCGTATCGAATTATATCATCAACAATCAAATAAAACAATGGCTTGCATTCACAAGTTCGAGTTGGCCGAAATGGTGAGTACATTTCTTTATTTGGTACCTAGGACTTGGTGTAAACATGCCTCCATGACAGACGATCCACGCTTTTCTTTTGTGATTGTTGATTTACGCTTACTTTTCTTCTTTTCGAATCCGCATGGTCAGTAATAAACACCAATTTTCAATCCAACAAATAGACATATCGACAAATATTATAATACTAACTGTATGTGCGGCTCCACTCACGTGGACTAAAGAATGCTGTTCGTCGAGCTTCGCTTATTGTGGGTGATCCTAAGTAGATAGACAATTATGCTATCGCAGACTTTTTGTAGGCCTTTTTAAGATCTACAATTATGTAATGCATTAATTTGATATATCTTTTATGGTTTACTCAGCGTAAGCCATTTAATTGCCCCAAAAGCGTCTTTTTTCCGAATCGATTCATCATTATCGTCACTGCTTATTTCGTATGTTACTTTATCCAACAAAATATATCCTATAACCTGGACAGATAACATATCTATGAATTAAAGTAAGTCTTTTAAATTTTATTAGTGGTTTTCGCGTGAAAAGAACATAAACGGACAGACAGAAAGACGTTGAGTTTTATAATATTTATAGATGTTAAGAATGAACTAGGAGAAAGGGTTTAACAATGTTCATTCAGTACATCTGATGTTTTACCCCATATAGATTCTCAGAAATCAGAAATATTATTTACACTTAGTTCGTAACATTCCCTATAAGCAATACCATTGTGACGTCCAAGAAAGGACTATAACAATAGAAAAAAAACGAGCTTTAATAAACAATGGAACGCGAGACGCTTGTAAATTCGCCAAAAACAACCCCCGGGCCGTTTATTCCCCCTTAACTGGGTATAATTACGGTCATTCGGTGTCATCTTACCCTTAACGAGGACATCAACATGGTGCGAACGCTAAGCTAGTCTCTGATGTACGAAAATAGGTCTGCCCTTTATCACATTAATACAATTATTATTTTGAGTTCTTTCTTGAATTTGGTTGAGAAAATCGACTAAAAATTAAATAAATAACGACGCAGCTAATTTTTCCTGTTTGTGTATTTTTATGTGTTGTTTAATACCATGAAATGTTTTAACTTTAAATTGAGCTGTGCTGAAATGGGATTGAGAGTAATGAACAAACGAAACTCATTCTCGACCTCTTGATATTTTTTTATTATTCATTTATAGGCCAATATGTTATCATGTTCTTATTAACTCGCTTTCTTGTTTATCTGTTCGGTACAAATTTTACCATTGATTTTAAAGTAACTTTCCTATGAGGTAGTAACATTAAGCTTGAGACACCTCAGACGCCTGTAAAGCTCCCAGTCGGCATGATTTTTTCCGACATTTTCAGCCGATTTACACGAAACCGTAATGAATTATACACCTAAACCTTCCTCGTGAATTACTTCGTCCACTGATAAAAACCGTATGAAAATCCATTCGATAGTTTTGAGTTTATCGCGTTCAGACCGACAGACAGACGCGAGGGGGAACTTTTTTTTATAACATGTATAGATACAAGTAAGAATAATTATACAGAAGAAATGATAGATATACGTTAAAATACCGCATCCAATAATCCCATTATTTCATAGCTCGAACAACTGAATAAAGCTTTAAACAATAAATAATATTTTAAATTAATGCTAATGCCCGCCTTTCGGGTAAACGTTGGGTAAACGGCATAACTCAAGGTAGTGACGCGTTTCGCTGTTTAATGCACGAATTTACCACGAAACCATTATTTATTATGATTATGGCCTAATAAAGGTGTGATAGATACGCGCTTAGGACAATAAGCGGTTGGCAAGTTTTAGATAAAATGTTTGTAAGTAAATTGTAGCGCAGTATTTGTTTGTTGTTTTTTAGTGTTAAGACCTCTAGATACAATCCCTTTAAGCCTGATTTTGTACTATTACAAATTAGTATACTATTAATCTACAACAACAAGATGGTGGTTTCCTTATTAAAACTGTCCATTTTGAGTGGCAACTTATAACGCATCTTCTTAGTTATTATTTACATCTAGCTAGTCCGGCAGAAGTTGATCTGCCCTTCTCAATAGTTAATAACTCGACCACAGTGCCAACTATCCCGCGTTTTCCTGATACCTTTTCCATTACCATAAACAAAACAATTAAAGAATTACACATTATGATTACCTATAATCAGCATTTAATTTTTAGAGTTCCTAAGTCAACAAGGAACCCTTGCATTTTCGCTAAGTTCGTCTATCTGAACGCGGATTATCTCAGAGATTCTTAGTACTAGAAAGCTTGAAAAAATAATAACAAGGATTATGAAGTTTGAGATGCCACAAAAAGTCCCTAGAAAGTTCTTGTTAGGATACACAAATTGTCATAACACTGGCTGGCACTGGCATATACACTCGATAATGGCATAAATGTCAATAAAGAAGTCCGGTTGCCAAGTTAGGAAAAAAACGAAGAAGAAGACAGATCAAGATCCCGGCAAAAATTCTCGTTGTAGGTACCTATAGTGTGACCAAAGACAAATCTTGAAAAACAAACAATTACTATCAATCTTTCACCGGATGAGGTGCGGATGTTATTATTCTTTGACAACGTAACGCTAAGTAAGCTAAGAGGTAAATTGTTTACATGTTTTTCTGTATGAGATTTATTTATTGTTATTTACCGCTCTAATCCGCTTCTAGAGATGTAGTTGACGAAATGCACTGGCACACGAGTTATTCCAATTCAGTATTCAAAGGTTGTAATCTATTAATGATAGTAACTGCCCTCAGGATTGTAGTTAGTTTTGTTAAAAGTAGGACTGCAATGACCATTGAACGTCAGATAGACTGCATGTCTATTTTTTTTTTTTTTTTAACAATAAAAATTAATAATAAAAGGTTTAATAGTAGCTCTCGGAATGTCTTTATGTATTTCTAATGTCGTCTTTCCATGTAAAGCATTAGAACTATCTCTTGGCCAGCTGTTTATTCCTTCCTATGATAAGCAAATATTTTTTATTTATTTCTCCACATGTATTCTTGAAATGCAAACAAACCTATCTCTATTTATCTAGTTTTGTCATATCGCTAAACAAACTTTATTTAAAAAATCCGTTTCACACCTTGACGTGTGGTTTTTGTCCTTTTACCATTCTACATGTATATCTCCTATAATTATTACGACGAATAGTGTATATAATTTCAATCACTAAATTAACTTGATAAACGAAATGAATGTTTACCTAAAGCAAAAACAACAAATCAACCCTATACGCAAACAAATCAGAGAGACCTTTCGAAGTAGCCGAATACGCCCGACTGCGTCCGACCCGCGCCGAACTTGAATTATTTGCCCAAGTTATCGGCCGGACCGTTTATCATCAAAATGTCACATTTAATAATAATTAATGATAATTGCGTTATAGCTTAGAAACGACAAAGGCGATCGGCCGATTGCCGTAAGTTATTTCAGTTTAACTTGGAGACTCGGAATTTGACTAGAGAACTGTATCTTGTGTAGTTTGCTGTTTGTCTTCGGAATAATAAAGCTGTAGAGATAATAATGTCTTGTAAATTTTTAAATTGAATTATTTATTGATGATCAAATAGGTAGACTAGTGTTATAAATTTACGCAAACTGACTAATTTTAACATATTTGTATCGAATTAAACTGAGGCATTAGGATAGCAACAAGTATTTATCGTTTCGTAACGTCTTTTTAACATGACTTGTTTGGGCATTTGAAAGAGCGAGACAGGAAATTATGTTTTGTTTAGTAATTCAAAAATGTGTTGCATATTTCATTAAATTAAGTATAATATATGTTGTTAATTAAAGGTCTCTCGTGGGTTACTTAAATCAATAATTTTCATTTATGAGCTCTATTGGGCGACTTGTCCAGAACAAAATCGAATGGAACAAATTGATTACCCCAAACACTTAGTCTAGTGCGTAGTATATGAATTAGTAAAAACGTAGGTAAACACTTTTCTTCGTACAGCTGAGAAATACGAAACTACAGATTTATTAGTTTGTCAAAGAGAAACATCAGGATAGACTATCGGAGACACTTGGATTTTCCTTGACATCTTCGTTACGGAATCACAGATCTTGTGGGCGTCATCAGGATAAAGTATAGATATGTGCACCCTTCCCTATATAGCCACCCCAAACCTCACATGTCTGATATTATCGTTGTTCGTCAGGTCATCTGACCTGGTAACTGATATTGAACATTTTTTTTATCGTTATAGGTTTGGTATAGTGCCCACAATCTCACCTGATGTTAAGTGACGATGTGGCCCAAGATGGTAAAACGCTAAACCTAGTGGAAGACTGGCTCTCAAGTGCAACTGCCGGAACACACCTATTGGTGATTCGAGCGAGCATTAGAAAATGCTCGCTCTGGCTCACACAAAGAAAAGAGAACGATAATGTGCGTTAAACGTTAAACGTTTAACGCGTTGGAAGTCGCATAAGAAGTTTCACTTCAATAATCACATAGACACGATTCTCTGACAAGTATATAAAATCGCCAATACCTCTCTCTGTATATGTGTTCTAGATTGTACTTTTAATCACCGAAATTTTGTAACGACTTACTACATGTTCAGTCGTGAATGATAACATCCAACAAAACAATTTTGGAGTACACAACGTGCATAGTTACCGGAAAATGGTGACTTCCACTACTGGACACTAGCATGAATTGAACGCCTTACTACCTTAGCAAGCGAATATATTTTATAGACAACTAATTCTTGCCCATAAAATAAGACGTTGAAAATTCACAACATTCAATAACGTCACGAACATTAAGAAAATAATTATATAAAGTTATGTCTTAATTTAAATATTAGTAATTATAATTTATTTATTCTTCAATACTTTCGTTATAATAACTATATTAGTGATTAAATTTATATGGTGAGTTCTCTAATTTAGACTTCAATATTTAGGATACATGAAATACTAGTTTCAATGAAATATTAAGAGTTTATTTAAGTATATTCGTATATTTGTAAGGTAGAAGTGAAAACCCTTAAGGGCGATGATATGGTTATTTAGCTATCGTCGGCTAGACACAAATAAGGTTATCTCAAGGAGAGTTGACGTCAATTAGGCAGTCGATCATAAAACAATAAACCGAATCTTAATTCACAATATGAAATAAGAAAACACGTTGTGCCGTACCTACTCAGTTGGAACAAGAGCATGAAGATTTTTTATTTTTATAGCTTGTATATACTTGAGCGTGTTAAAACCACTCTACGACCGCCCTGTTCTTACGCGCAAGCTTATTCCTAATCACTTAGAATCGCGACGCGACGAGGTAAACAATATGAGCACTACAAGTTCGACGATAATTCACACTTACTCACCGCGGGACAGTCACTGGCGCTAGCAAACTCGCTTTGTTTGCATACCAGAACAACATTATAAGCCTCACTTGGGTTTTAAATATCAATATATTACTATAAGCTATCACTTGAAGACAAATTTAATATTATCCCAAATTAGTAAGGCTAGACTAGATTCATTCCAAAGTGGGTCTGCTGGAACACATAGAGACAGTAGCTTGCTAACAAATTTTCAGCCTCTGTAAGGTAGCTATTCAGGTTAGCGTTAAATAATTACCACCAGGCTATCGTACCATCACGATATTTTTCTTCATCGAAAGCGCAGTCTCACTATAGGATTCAAACCCAACTCGATCGAAGCGCGATATTCAAGAGTGCTATCGCTGAGCTCTTATCACTTCAAAATAAAATATATTATTTTAAAATATCAAGATCAACACCGTGATCATGAAATAATACTTAGAATTCCGAATGTTCAAGAGTTTGTTCCAAATTATAGTAAAAAAATTATGGCCGCATGGCCTACGAACTAGCAATGAAAAATATATTTTTTAACGAGACCTGTGTAACGAAAATCATAAATAGTCACTTATAAATGGCCCAGCGTCTTCAAACACCACGTATATCGACCCGACCTACTATGAAACTGAGCATTCTGTGAAGGAAAACTTTGTGGTGAAACCATAGCACGATGGTAGGATATATTTTAATACCTGCCTAGGCCACTACCAACTTTAACTTGAAAATCTGCCATCAAGCAACTTTAGGTGCCTTTAAGGTTAGCGTATTACGATCATGGGCCATATCATCACTTAACATCAGGTTATATTGTGTTACATACTTTCAATCATAGTTTTATTAGTAAATTAGTCATTTTTTATTTGAACCTAAAAAAACTGTCTCCTTCATAGTAAAATCTTCTTGATATCTTCTTATTCGTATCAAAGAAAATAAAACATAGTAGACATGGAAAATGTCTTAAGAAATGTCATTGTTCCAATGCTTGAATCGTCGATCTTATCATAATCTAAAGGTTACTTGTTTTCGCACGATATCCTTATTTAATCCCAAAAGTCATCTGTTCTCATTACCCCGTCCTAGTCGAACTGGATCTATCTATCGAGAATATCTCGACAAAAGCTCCCCGTTTGATATTAACGAACAACGGTTCGTATTGTTCAACGCAAGTTTCCATATCGAATTTGTTTCTAAAACTCTCCACAGGTATGTACTGATAGAGGAAGATCGAGAGAGAATTATCCCCCTTTGCAATTTTTTTTACGTTATGGCTTTAATTATTGGTCAAAAGTTTGATATATTTTTTGCAAATTCCTCTTGAAAATCGGAATTGGATTTCAAATGATGCAAAGGTTGTTTTGATCGTATAGTGTTTAACTTTGTTTAAATATATCTGAATTCGGCTTGATTGAGAGTCATTGACAATTGTTAATTGATATATTCTAACAAAGATTTTTAGTTCACATTTTCATTAGTCAGTTACCGGGCTAATATTTGGATCTTACTAAATTAATAATACAATACACCTTATTGCACACTATATAAAACGTTGCTGAGAGAGATCTCTTCAAATAATGTTTTTGTGTGATATCTGTAATTATTATACAATGTAAGACATTTAGTGATATAAACACTTCGCACAATACATAAATATGTATAGGTAATACGCAAACATAATATAATAAATTATTAATCAACATAATATGTAGAACGATGTATTAATTTTATTAGTAGAAAGAATGAAAAAGACAAATAGCAACAAAAGTTATACATTTGTCACAAAGTTTGATATACTTTCATATAAACGAGAATTTTGCGACTACCCTCAGCTTTTATAGTTTAGTATAGTAAACCTTTTATAAATAATTTTGCATTAATTTGACCCCACATTCTACATCTGAATCCGGCCCCGTCATCCAAAGTTAATGGGATGTAAGAGGTAAGTGATAAAGATCGCGGATTGACAATACTTAGTGTTACAATACAGGTGTTTGTAACAGAAATTGAGTTTTGAACAACATCAGCGGCAAATGTTCTGTACTCCAAAGGGTTCGCTTCTAGATGAGTTTCAACGAAATGTAAGCCCGAACTAAACCCTAATCGCAAATCATTTTGATTCTGATCTTAATTCTGATTATGTTGTCGTCAGAACACATTACATAGTAAATATAGAACTCAAATGGATTTCAAAGACCAAAACTGTTGAGAAATATGAGAAGCTACACTTATTAATGCAATATTTGCGTTAAACTATTGATTTTTTATTTTTCCATAAACACGTTGGACTGTCCACTCCAAGCAATGTTTTGCTTAATAAATTGTATCTATTCAAATATATTTAATTCTTTGTATATATGTGCTTGTATATATAATATAATTATTTCAAATATATATATATATCTTTGAACAGATTTGATTTAAAATTTATTTGACGGATTTTGATGATACTTTTTTTAACATATTCTTTATAATTCCTGAAATACCAAAATCTATATAAATAAAAAATTGCCAAGAGCGTGTCGGGCCACGCGCAGTGTAGGTTCTGTAGTTGCCCGTCACAATAGGCAGGGGTCTGGTAGTCTCACGCCACTAGGCCAAGCCGACGACCACAATAGGCAGACTTAAGGAGGCTTATGCTACACCGGGTCGAGACTGAGCCTGGCGCCGGCCGGGATACGGTCAAACAAATATAGTGTACTTTTGTATGAAGTAATTCATGCTACACCGGGGCCGCCCCTGTAACCGCATCACTTCAGAACGGCTGGACAGATTTGGCTATTTTTTAAGGTTCCGAAGTCAATAGGAACCCTTATAGCTTACCGTACGTCCGTCTATCTGTTCGCGACTTAGCTCAGAGATTTTTAGTACTAGGAAGTTCTAATTTAGTATGTAATAATTAATCACTCCGACAAAGTGGTAATATAAAATCTTGAAAAAAATTTGTTTAGGGTACACATAAAGTGAGAATGTTTTTTTTTCTCTCGTCTATCCCATCGTGTGGGGTATCGATGGATAAGTCGTTCAAAGATATAATGTTAAAACCATTTTTCGATTCAGGGATCCATTATCGAATTATTAAGCTTCCTTAAAGTGAGAAGTTCTCAGGAAAAAAAATAGGGATAGGTGGCGGTGTGGTAGAGGGGAAAGGGAGAATAATGTCTGCAAGGCCTTTTTAAAAATACCGAAAACTCTATTATTATCTGTTGTCCTATCTATTATAGGATAATATTATATTATAGGTTCTTTTTCTTTTTATTTTATTTACGTGTTCATCAACAGTTCTGTAAACGTCACGTGAATAGAATATTTTTCAAATTATTTTTATAATCTCCAAACATAGCTCTAACAATATGGCGTCTCCCTTATTATAAGTGTAGAGTTTTTGTGGCAATTTACGACCAAACGTTTACGTGGCAGACCAAACTACATTACGTTAAAATGCACCCAATATTATATAAATAGGATCAAATAATATAAGTTTATATTTGAAATAAAACCATCACAAGACAGATCAAAATCCGCTCCAAAAACTTTCATTTTATAATTTATCCCTTTATTATACAACTAGATGTTTTACTTTTAAATTTTATTAAAGTCTTGCACACATCAAATTTTGCTAGCTCTACGAGGTTATGAAAGATTATTGTTAAGCCTTTACAATTAGCTTAACAAAGGTTATGTAACATTTTAGACTGTGTTTTCTTAGTACAACCAGCTACTAAAACATCTGATTACGAGTAATTTAGAGTAAGTACATTCTTTACAGGTTCATCCTTTGTCCGGACCCCTAACTAAATACTAAATTGTTTAATTAAACTGTAATTCGTGTAGCTATTAACAAGGAGTCGTGTACGCAACGGTGGTGTTGCTAGCACTCGGAAACAACGGCGAAATCTATCAGGTTAAATTTCCGAAACACATTACCGATTTTGTGGAAAGTAATTTCGAATGATAGTGATATTTGAAAGGGACTCCACCTCTGTATATCCAATAAAAACTATAATAATAGTAGACAAGACCTCCTAGCTTAAAGAAATACAAAACAATTTATTGATAACCCCGATTGAGAAGAGTCAGCAAAAGCACGTAAATGGGATTGAATAAAGTATTTTTTTACTAACGAACACAACTTGGATAAATCATAAGGTAAAATATGTTTCACAACACACTTCACAATAAGCGACTATTTGAACGTCACGCTCAACAGACTTATAGGAAAATCAAAACAATGCGTAAATTATAAATAATCAATGCGAATGTACGCCTAAATCTTGAAATATTGTAGCAGTTTTCCAAAATGCGAACCCTTTATTCAACCAACCATACTGTGACTAGTTGATTAATACGACATATTTCGAAACATTGCAGATTGGATATTTTTTAGTGGAACCATACATATAGACGAATATAAAAGCGTTATTCGATTTTTCTTGAACACCCGAAGAAAGATTTATTACCTAAAACGTCTGTCTACTGTAACACTGTTAAATTAAGCATACAAAGCTGGTAACCCCGTTATTTGTTTTCTCTAGTCAATTGCCCCTCCCCGCCACCCGCTACCGTTGCCCCTCATTCGACAAATGAGCTGATCGCGCCCTCTTACAAATTAGCCACATTAATATAGACAAGGCGTACAAAACGTTCAACAAAAACAGTGTGCTATTTTTTTTAAAACAAAACTTCTTAATGTGAGAATACTAATAGATCATAAACTAACTTTGAACACAAATAACTTTTTAATAAACCGTCTCTGCTTTTCCAATTAGTAGTCAGGTCATTTTTAATTTTACAAGGTTCCATGTATTTTATCAATAAACTTGTAAATGAATTGTAAATTCACACTTTTAGGGGATATTTCACTGTATAGTTATTATAACGTCCTCCAGCCTTTACGTTTCAATATTTATTGTCAAGTTATGTTCTTATCCCCCTTACTAAATTAGAGAACTTTTAAAAATAAAATTCAATTTACATCATGATAAGTCTCCCATGAACGTCACAAACACTGTTACTGGCTCAAAAGAAATTCCTGTCATAGAGAAAGGCCTGCAAGAAACTCAACATTATAAATTTTGCTTTTAGTAATTTTACTTATTTCTATGACTATTCGGATTATTCTATGACTAATCGGAACTATTCGGGTAACATTATTTCACAATAAAGGTTTGTTAGTAAAACCATCTTTTACCTTTACCTTGAACTTATTATCCTCCAAATCAATAACTACTTTGGACATTTATTATGGAACCTAAGGCTATTGTCTAACTTCGTAACTTTTACTTGCTTTACGAAGTTTTAACTTGTTGAACTATTAATTTCTAGTAATAAAATAAATTTTTATTACATGGCGAATTCGTAATGCCATTTAATGGAATACTTCCACTACTGTACCATAAAGGCGAGTAATACATTATAAACTATCAATTGTTTAAACTATAAATTTGTATGTAATTCTGCATGTATGAAGAACACAGATCACGAATATGATTTAAAAAAAAAAATTTTATGTCTGCTTGTATGTCCGAACTTAACTCTAAAACATAATACTAATAATAGTATTATATGATTGATGGGCTGTAAGAATTGACAAAAATACTTTTAGATTACGTAAAAAAAAAACAAATAAATTGTACTGATTTTGATGAAATTTTGTACACGAGATGTATGTCATTCCTCAATTGATAGGCTATGTTAATTGGTAATAATTTGAATAAAAATAAAAATTAAGGAAGGAAAATAATTTCTTTATAACAAACACTTGCAGAGCCGTGGTGCAACGCTAATTACAATAAAAAACATAATAAAATACCCAAAACCATCAACATCAAATCACATCTTTCATTAAATTGTAATGCGAATTTCTAGTTTTGACCAAATTATTTTGGAAGAATATTAGAATTATAGAATTATATTAGAAGAAAGAATAATTAAACTAAAAACACGCGTCTATTTTTGTCGAAGATCCATTAATTTGTCGAATGCCGGCGTCGATTCGGTAACGGGCCCTGTCGAATGCTCGTCTCACGAACGAACAAGCCATCCAACTCGTGGTGTGATAGGAGAGCACAATTTTTATTATATTCTTCGTACACTTTATCCTTTCTTACGTATTACAATAAAATCTTTTAAGTTTAAATGAGAAAATATTCACATTAAGAAAATTCACTAAAGAGTCTACAAAAGTTACATAAATCATAATAAAATTTACGTACATATTTTCATACATAAAAAAGTAGTAAAGAAAAAGATTTTGTCAAATTTCTTTATCGTATTTTACTAAAGCTTCACAGTTAATTTAAAATTGCATATTTCATTTTCGCAGTATAAATAATTATAGTTAGAAAGGTGAACATGAGGTATCCTACGTCGGCTGTAAAATCATATTTTGGTTTTGGTAGCTTCTTTACCTTTTTGAAGTGAAACTTCTTATGCGACTTCCAACACGTTAAACGTTTAACGCACATTATCGGTCTCTCCTCTTTGTGTGACCCAGAGCGATAGAGCAAATGTCCGTGTGTATGTATATTACACACCGTTTAAATAAAATATAAAATATCTTTTAAAATGAAGTTTTACTTCACTTCTATGCAAGACTTGTGTAAGGGGGTAAGGAGCGAGTACTTTCCTACAAACGTATCGTAGTCCGTTTGTGGAAGATATTATTTTTAGTAATTAATCTACAGTAGGTAATTCTATAACTTCTGAACTACTAGACCGATTGAGATCATATTTACATAATATATTGTTTTATCGAGTCGATGGTTTATAGATATGTTAGGATAAGATAAATGGTGCTTTGGTTAACTACTTGAATATCGTCTGCCAGCCCAGCTAGTAAAGTATAAATTACTAAGTGTGCACGCGGCTCCGCATGCGTTAACTACAAAATTATTATTTATGAAGATATCGTGATATTTTTTTTAGATAAGATCCAAGTATCTAAGTTGTTGAACTATAAAAAAATGATCAAATCTATCCAGTAGTTTTTGCGTGATGCGCGCAGAACTTCTAACCTCTATTATTTTATTTATATAGAAGATAAAAATCATACCATTGAATCGCAAATACTTAATATTTTACGTTTAAGGTTGACGACACCAATGAATTACAAAATAATATACTTAATCGTACATTTTTTCTACCTTGATTTTAAGTTAATCAGCAACTACAAAAAAAATACGATATGAAAACTAATTTTAATGAATGAAAATCGATCTCAACTAAGTGCCAATAGCTCCTACACCATACTGCGAGCCTGATGTCAATAAGTGCCCAAGTGATATCGGTTTAATTCCCGCGTCTTGACGCCGACGGAGCCAACGCCGACGCCTAGGTGAGTAGGAATGTTAATTAAACAGACAGAGTGATGGCCCGACCTATACGAACCTATACCCATTCCGCCATTCCGATCGTTTAGATAGAGTAGCTGTACCTTTTAATCAATACTAATATTATAAAGCTGGCTTTTATGTTTGAACACGTTAATCTCAGAAACTACAACTACTCTGATCTGCAAAATAATTTTTGCTTTCCTTAGCTCTTTTACTGAGGCAAGTTTTAGACTACATAAATTCTCGCTACAGCTCTAAGAAGCGGAGCTGTAACCAAAAACATCAACCAGTCTCGTAAGGTGTGGGCAAATACATATCGTGTGTATGAAACAGGTATGTACTATCCAAATTCAATGCAGTTGAAACCGTAGGGCACGGCTACACATAAAAAAAGTGTAAAATTATTTTTGCAAAAATATCGATACCCAACAAGAATAACACAGTTACTCATGTAGACATGGTTTTCGGAAGAGTTGTTTTAAAAATTTAACAACTTCTGTTTTTTTTTTTTTTGCTCAGAACAAGATAAATTTTTTGGCAACATGATTCTAATTTAAACTGTATGATACCTATTACTAATGTTTTCTCGAATCAGTATTTGTGATTTGTATCTAATTATTTAATGATGGTATTACTTTACATTTTTATTTACAATAAACAGTTTGATCATGTAAAATGCATCTATTAGACTTAGAGATAACGCTTTAAAGCTCAAATATAGAGTTTTATTTCTATATACTTAGCTTATAGTTACATTTCATTGTATTAATGTTATGAATATTAGGTTATTTGTAGCATATTATATCTTTATTTGTAGCACTGAAATAATTATATCAATTAACCTAGGCATGAGGGAGCGAGACGTACAATAACATAGCATACTGTTGCGCATGAGAAAGAAAATCGCTGCTATTATTAACATCTTATTTCTCACAAGCCGTCATCTGCTTCAATATTATAGGACGATGTGCTAGAGGTGTGAATTCTTTGAAATACGTGTATTTGAAATGCAAATACAATATGCAAAATACGTATTTTAATTTTGTACTAGCTGTTTTTATTTTTTATGCAGAACTTTAATTGTTGTTCTAAAATCAAGCTAGCCTTAGTTATGCCCAATAACATCAGATATCTGCTAGTGAAAGTCCCGTCAAAATCGGTCCAACCGTTTCGAAAATTACGCGGAACAAACAGACAGACAGAATTAAAAACAAAATTAAAAATGTTTTTTTTTTGTTATCGGTATTGTGTATACGAGTACTTTCATATGCATGTAGAAAAAATCTATTATTTTCATATCACACACAGACACTTCAATTTTATTATATGTATATAGATATAGATGAAATACTTTTCTTAAAAAAGTTCTTTCTATTTTATTTTAAATACTTACAATGTAGCTATTTTGTGTTTGTAAGTCATATAATACTTTTCTTGAATTCTTATGTCTTACTTTCTACGAGCTGAAAGATCGACATACAAAAAAATATGAAGAGCAAAAGAGAAAGGTATAGGATTTTCAGTCTCTATTGCTGTAACCGCCTTTTCGGTGCTAAAATTTTAAGGAAACTGTATTAAATAATAACACTGCCGCTATCTCACACCCGATTAGACGATCTGTCTCTATATTTACTTTTTTTACACTTTTCGCGCTCGCTTCGCGCACACCGTGAACATGCATTTTCCAAATGTTACAAACATTAAAAATTGTACAGTATATTCTTTAAAGGTCTTTAAAGATAAAAAGGAATAATATTTGTACATACAATTAAATGTGTTTCTAGACAGAAAATAACCAGATAAAAGTGTTAATAAATCTGATAACTTCAGTAATTCCAAACTAAATATGTCGATGGAAAACCGAAAAGAAATGAGAAAGAACAAAGCAATAACAAAGAGCAATATATACAGCGCACTAAACGACGACGGCTGTATGCAAAAAGTCGCTAATTTCTCGAGACCAAAGAGTGGTAATGGTTATGCGTTGAAACAGGGCACGTTTGTCTCGTGATAACGCTCTCTTACAATTAGCCTGGACGGTATTATGCGAAATGCTAAAATGTTTAGCCAATGTTTTACGAATGCCCGCTTGGTTTTTGCCTGCCATAAATTTATTATTTGATAAGCAGTATTCAAGATGGTAAAGAATTAGTTAGAAATAGTAAAATAGAAAAAAATAATCACTCACGTGCTCGATTTAGCGCCATCGTAACGGGCGGCCGCTCCATTATTTGATCAAACTGTCCATTTCCAATCGATTCACGAAATCACATTTCTTTGTTCACGTTTAATGTTCTTTGATTTTTCAAAATAATATACTTACGAAATCACACACATGACACAGTTTATTTCTTATATATAATACTTAAATTTCGCTGATACGCGGGTGTAACTGTCCGTAACAGCAAGGACCGGCGAACGAATGAATGTACAAGGCGGAGTTCTTCTAATTATTATTTTTATTTAATGGCAATTTTGTATATGTATAATTCTGCCTACGTCACGCGAATAGAATATTTTTCTAATTATTCTTGTAATCTTCAAAAATATATTTACCAAGATGGCGATTTCCTTATTACAACATAAAATCATGTTCCAGTAATTGTTTAACTCAACTTTACTTATGCATAGTAACCAAAATACATCACGTAAAATGCCGCCAAAATTATATAATTACTTTACATTATGATCGTTAATAGTTAAGTTCATTATATTGTTGACACCGCTGGATAAAATTTTTGGAGTTATTTTTATTTAATAAAGTATTACCTTCTTACTTGCGTACATAATATTTTTGTGCCTACCTCTTTGGACACACAGATTCTTAATTCAAAATAATATTTTAAACTGATTCCATTTGATGAAAACCAACCTTATATCCTCCCAATTAGACTTGCGTCGGCGACTATAACCGTTAATGTTCACTGCCGGCCACATATTTCTGTACCTTAGTACGAATGCACTCTCCGTCTACACTACCGCATAGTATAGTAGATATAGCTAAATAACCAATGAGCGCACCCGGGTGACATTCTGCCTGTAAACGCGTTTTTCAGTTTCGGTATCAGTTTCAATATCGATGTCAGATCTTGCACAAGGAATTTGAAATTACGTCTTAATATTTTAAATAAAGAGGCTGAAGTGGTTTTATCCTTCTGAACTATTATCGTAAGTATCAATTGACTATTTACAATTATTTTAATAAGATCTAGCAATTACTTACGTTTTATAAAACTTAGATCGGCTACAAACTTAAACAGCTTGACCATTCTTTGAAAAATTACGTATGTAATTAACAACGTATAAACGTTTAATATCCAATTATTTATTATTATTACTATTAAGTATTTAACGAGGTCGTGAAGAACTTATTCCCGATTGGATTGCAAGAGGAAAATACACTCATAGTGACTAATCACTATAAAAGTTTAAAGGGATCCTCATAAAACAAATCTCTCTTAGGAGTTTTTGGCTGGATCTCAAACTGTCATGTAGTGGTCTTTTGTTTTTATTCATAAATATGTATTGTATGTATTTGAACCTATATTGTTTAATACAGATGGCATTTTGCATAATAAAGCTTGGTTATTGTGCACAAGAGAAATAATAACATTGACCATGAATTCTGAGATACCACAACCACTCCCTAGAAAGTTCTAACAAGGGAGCCACTATCTTGTTAGGATACTGAAGTCATCATAAGACAGGACTCTATATTCACTGGATAATGGCAGTGGTCTTCAATAAAGAGGACTATTTGCCAAGTTAGGAAGAAAAACAAGAAAAAGTGTCTCTTTAAATATTAACAAGAAAAAAAAATACAAAATACATTCAGCGAATACTCGTATTGTAGAAATATCCTTATACAAATCTACAATCTGAGGAGTCCATATGACCCATAAAGTGACGTTTACATTGTGTAGACTGTAATTAGCTACAGCATATCACGGCGGATGATTTCTCCAGGGCGTCCCTGACGCGGTCATAGCGTCCTACATGACTCTATTTGTGAGGTTCGGGCCACGAAGTAATGGAGTTTGTATTAACTGAGCGACTACCTAATTCATGAAATATAAATATGATTTATGAATTATCAGTGGCGGACTAAGTCCGTCAGAGACCCGGGGCAGCGTGAATAAATAAGGTTCTCTGCACTATTTTGAAGCAATGATGGCTCAGTCGTAGCGTGTACACCTCATCGATCGACGTGAGTTCGAATTCTTGCATTGAGCCTATACTTTCGGTGAAGTAAACATCGTGGTGGAATCATAGCATGATAGTAGAGCATTTTCTAATACCTGCTGTTTTATAATTCTAGGTTGAGAGTAAGAATAAAAAATCGTTCTAACACAAACACGTGATATAACTAGAAGTATAAGGTGGTAATACTATAAGAATGAATGTGGACGGATATAGGGGTAGAAGATAGATCGAGGAAGGTATGAATGGATAGTGTGATGGATATGAACAATAATATGCGTAAAAAAGGTGAGAATGCTGAGATGACAGGTGATGATAGAGCAGAGTAGAAGAAGAAAACATGTTTTGCCAAGTAAGAACAAAATGAATACGAATTTCATTCGCAACACCTGCCTGGCTAGCTACATCCCTCAAGTTGGAATTATGTCGCCAAGCCAATTCCCCACTGGGCTTAGCGTGTTACCATGTTGGAACACAACGTCACTTAACATCAATTTGGCAAATTCAAATTTTAACACTTTTAGGCGGACAACCTTTATTTAGTGATATTTGGAAAACTTTGACTTTTGACATTTTCCGTACATACAGGGCCTCGTAACTAGTCTGGGGGCATCTAAATATTTCAAGGAGTCTTCTGGATACTTCCAGACGTAGTTCCTATGCCCCTTCTACTGCCCTCTTTCTTTAATCCGATATTATTAACAATATACATAAAAGCTTAAACATTTAATTTCATATATCTCTTGCATAGTCCTTGGAACTCATTTATATCTATGTTATTGGGAAAATGAGAGATTTTTTAGACATACAGAAAATAGTTTGGGATTGTACGTGTTATTGTTTTGTTTTAGGGTTTTTTTTATTTTGTTATCTTCTTTAGCAACGTTTGATGAACATCAGTTTCCGTAGTTGTAAGTCAATGTGTTTGTATTTTTACGTGAAAATAATGATATTGAGAAAATTTATTCCAGACTTTAATACCAATTAATACCATTGTATTATAATTACAAGTAGAATTTTTTTTGGGTTGCACCTAAACTACTAATTCGCCGATTTCAGAGCTCCAATTTTATGTAACAGCTTTTCCTAAATAAAAAGTACGCTCAAACGCTTCTCAATCTGACAACTAATTTATTAATTCCAACGCAGCGTTTATAGGCTTATTACTGAATAAATGCTGGATTACGAAGAAATGAAGTTAATGGAGTGGTAACGCACTCGCCTGGCGACCACAATACACCAGGTGTAAAACTCACCATAATAGCATGGTTAGGTGGTGGTAGGACGTTCCGGAATTAGCAGGTGTTTATCTAGTAATAAAGTGGAATGGTAGCGTATGTAGCCGAATGGATTGTACCACCATGCACAGGTGACCAAACCCTTTGCAGTGCCTCTCTTTTGGTTTGTCGCGTTTCGTGATCAGCCCGTGATGCATGTTGTGAAAATTTTCAAAACAATAAGTAACTTTTGTTGGACGTGATCATCGTAAATCGGGACCAGTCAGTCAGCAGCCTAATACCATCTAATAATTTATTATTAGATGGTAACCTCGTCGTAGATTTCTGACTATTATTATAATGATTGCTGCTACCAGATCATTAGCGACACCACAAACATAGCTAATCTGATCACAAAAGTTAAAAAATGGAAATGGGCGGGGCATATAACAAGAGGGAAGGAAAAATGGAATCGGGTCATCATGTTTTGGTATCCAAGGAATCACAGTCTAAACGTTGAGAGAACGAGATAAAGAAGACAGTAGGTAAGCTATTGAAAAGAACAGCAAACAAGAGCATAGAAGAATAAAAATTGGAGGAGGCCTTTACCAAGCCCAGTCAAACAGACGAAACTATCGGTGTCATTGATCATTAGTAACTAAACTACCTAATACTTAAATAATTAAAACTTCACTGAATAAAGACTTATATTATTATTGTATAACGATTATTGATAGTTCATCTTCCGACAATCAACACTGTTTATAAATAATACTTACATATATGAAAGCTTAATACTTTTACATGCTTAGAATAACATATGAACCAACACTAACGTTTTAAAACAAAAACATTTTGATTGCCTTTGTGAAAGATCAGTTGAAATTCATTTAAACTAGCGGTTGTTAGACAAGATTGGCTTTGTTCAATTAATCCGCACGAAGAGTAAGCCAATTAGTTCCCCATATCGCATCGAGACGCGAGAGATTTGATTTCTCAAGGGCGCTGCGCTGCGCCCGCTGATTCCAGCTTAATGGTACATTTCATCCCGACAACGCGGTATTAAACTCACAGTTTCTTCGTTTCATTTATACGATTTATATTTAAACTCGTACGTTCTGTTTTCAAACTTAATTTATCCGTTTTTTCTTTATTTTGGCAAGTTATCTTCTTGATAGATAATTATTACTGTTGATCAAAGACTACATCCCGACAAGACAGAACATAACACAAAATCTTAAGGCAAGTCAAATTGCCAATTGTCAACAGTTTTTAGAATCTATTGATTGCGTAAAATTGGCAGTAGAATGAAGTATGTGATAGAATTCGGATTTAGAAGACTAACATTTAAACTATCCATAATGATATGCTGACGATAAGCTTAACGTCAGAAATTACATAAAATCACCGAGTTTGGCAAAAAAGTATCAGGATGGCTGACCCCAAATGAGTGACATGCCCCAGGTGATTGATTGAATCTTGAAAGTGGAGAGGTAAAGAACTACTGAAAAACTAGAAAAGTCTCACAAAAACATAACTATCTCCACAAAGTCATTTTATAAATGGTGTTACGAATAATGAACAACACGTTGGGCGCCAAAAAGTTTAGACAAATTATTCATAAAGTTCATAAAGAAGTTATCTCTGGCTAAGCTATAATATTATAAGCATAAGAACAGCAACATCGTAAAACGGAGACAACTGCAACTTCAGAACAGCCTGCGGTGAACGATAAGATTTAATTTCTACATTGGTCATTGACATCAGAAATGTTGGAAAGTCGAGTGTTTTAAGTGAATTTTGAACATAGAGCTTTTCGTAACGACTTACGCATTTCATGTAAAGAGATTTACATAAAATCTTTGTTTATTTATTTTTATATGTACAATTATAATTATTTATACATTTCATTTAACATTTATATAAATACTAATTTTATATAGTCAACTTCATAAATAAATAAGAGAGTATTGGTTATAAGTATGAAGAGAATTTAACGTGATGGTAGCAAAAAATTGTCCCAATGTTTTTAAGGAAAATTTTCATTTTCCCAACTTAATACATTAACACAATCGCCGCTACTCATCAGTGCTCGTTCATTTTAACATAAAATATATATATATATATATATACTTATTTACGAATTATGTGACTTTTTATTATTAAAGTTACTGAAACTTTTATTAATATTTGTACTGACGGGTTGTGAGATAGCTTAAAGAAGTAAATTCTTTATCAATTTTCATAAATATCCTTATATAAAATATAAAATATAATCATACTTAAGGACAGTATGCTTTTCCAGTTATATTTATATTTTCTACGTTTTTATTGACAGAATTGTGCTTATATTTTACTGTTACATATTTATAATACATGGAACACATAATTCTGTTACTATTATTAATTTCACCGTTTATTATATTAATAGGCTTATTAATTAATCAGATAATGATAATTTAATTTGAAGCAATTTATTATGTCATTATTTTGAAGTCATATCTGCGACAAGTATATAATTTTTCGTTAGCCGTATATGAAGGAAATTATAATCACCACGTACCTACATACACTACTACATATTTTACATGAAATAAATTTGTCTAAATTTATATTATAATAAAAATTTACCGAGTGCGTGTCGGGCAAGAAGCATTGTAGGGGTTTGGTAGTTGCCCGTCACAATATGCAGACTTAAGGATCATTCATGTTACACCGGTTTGGAGTCGGCCCAGGCGCCGGCCGGGATACGGCCAAACATTTATAGTATACTTTTGCATGAAATAAAGCAGTAAGTAGCCTATTAATGCTACTCCGGCCGACCCGACTCAGCCCCGATCCAGTGTAGCATGAGTTACTGCATGCAAACGTATACTATAAATGTTTAACCGTGTCCCGGCCGGCGCCGATCCGGTGTAACGTGAATTATCCTTTATATAATGATATTTAGGTAATTTTCAATGGAATTTGTACGAAATTACACCTCCAATTACATTTTATCAGTTTATTGACTATTACTCGTTAACTTGCAAAGCCTACTTACCTCTGATAGTTTTCCTTTTAACTTCATTATACATATATACTACTACCATTAATTTTTTCACATACCCTTAACTGGCAGGGAGTGGAAACACTTAACTCTAACAAAAATTAGCACTTTAAAGCTTAATATTTCGCAAACGGATCCCTAAATCGAAAAATGATATCAGCAATATTTTTAAATGACCTATCTAACGACAATCCACACCATGGGATACACGAGAAAAATAATTCATTCCCACTTTACGTATAGGGGAGGTACCCTTAACAACTTTTTTTTTCAAAGTTTTATTTTACCACTTTGTCGGCGTGATTATTTATTATGTATACCTTTTGATCTCGGAACCCTAAAAAATAGCCAAATCGGTTCAAGCGTTCTCTAGTGATGCAGTTACCGGGGTAGCATGAATTACTTCATACCAAATTATACCATAGATGTTTAACCGTGTCCCACCCAGCTCCGGCTCTATGTAACATAAGCTTCCTTAATTCTGCATATAGTGACGGGATACTACAGGAAAAGGAACCTATCCTTTTGATTTCGGAACCCTAAAAATTACAACAGAATTTATAAAAAAAAGAATAGAAGACAATATTTACTATGTCTATATAATATCGATATACAATGTATTCAAAGCGAAACTGCACGTCTCGCTTCAGAGAAAAGTTTGAATTTCCCTGACGTTTCAGTAATCAAACTACCCGGACGACCGGCGCCGTCGATCGCTCGGGGCGAACTGACAAACTTTTAATTTCTTCACCGCAGACATTGACGGTGGACGATTGCAATTGGCTGGAAAGTTACATCGCACAGATAACTGCAAGCTTAGAATTTAAACATAGATTGTTAACCGCACGACGACGCGTTCACAGCAGTTTCATGATTTTTTACTGGCTAATATAATATTTTTAAACCATTCAACGTAATTAATATACAGCAACTGTTTTGAAATAGCATTCAGTTCATTGATACTTCTATCAGGAAAGTTACGAATATAAGATTTTGGATTTGGATATGGACTTCCATGGATATCCACTTAGATATCTTAAAAGTGTTTTAATCAGTTTCTTTAGTTTCAGATAATTTCAGTTATGGATATTAAATTTTTCATAGAACTTTATTTCGAAAGAAAATAGGTATTATTTGAACATTTGTAGGTGAACATTATCAATTTTATTGCAAATATTTTTAGAGAATTTGTGAATTAATTTTCGGTAGCTTACCTCTTCCTTGTCTGAAATTATTCGAAACATTTATACGAGATACGGTACGTTGTTGGATATTCTTTACTTAGGATATCCGATAGTGTCGGTCAAGGTTATTCACTTACATAACACGCCTGATATTTATCAGTTGATTCAAATTTCTTTATTAATACATATTTCTATGCACTCGTTGGTGGAACCAACTTATTTCAAAAACAAAAGAGTATCGTAATATGTTAACTGCCCTGTAACGAAGGTAAATTGTAATCAAGAAAAACTCGTGTTATTAACGCGTAGTCAGCGTATCGCGAACCCTAATGACACGTGTTGGGGGTCTAACAATGTTTTAATGCGGCCGAAACTCGGTTGCGCGGACGCGTAGTATTTGTTTAGGACAACCTAACTGCCGACCATTTAGGAGCCGTACGATGCAATTCATAAGCGGCAGCGACTTATTTTTCCCTTAAATCTAAACAGTTAAATAGCGCTTAGCTTTAAAATAATAGAGACGAATTATAGTATATTTATAGCACATAATATGAGTTTTGGGGGTGGTAGTACTATAGATAAGCTAGTTCAAAATAAATAGCAAATACAAAACCTATAGCATATATGGTTATTATTATAGTATTCAGTCTGTGAGTTAGGTATACGCAGAAATCATACAACGCCTTGCGTGTAAACTTCTGGGGCTATCGCGTTTTTTTAGTGCCTCAGGGATGTTTGCTGAGGCAAGAATTGACCGTTTTCATACCATCGTCCGAAAGCGGTGTGCCTCCAGCCTCCGCAGAAGGCATGGCAGCTCCAACAATTTCCTGATTACGTTATCTGGTAGGTTGAATTTTCAAATGCTACGACACTAGATCGGACTTCATACATCTACAAGTACATACTACATACTACGTGGATAGTGTAAGTTATAGTTATAGTATTATTATTAGTTAGCATTTATTTTTATTATATTTTTTGTTCTATTATTAGGTGTGTGGTTTCTTTTTGGTCTTAAATAAAGGTGTATTATTATTATTATTATAAGTAACAAAAAAAATATAAATAGTCGATTAGGCTACAAATAATGCATTCTGATTCCTTTACTGTAACTTATGCTGAGGACTACAATATCATATTTCCTAATAAAACATATTCGTTATTTTATTAAAACTTAATTAGCATGTCTAAGTGGTTTTTTATCCTATTCCAGAACTTTAACCAGAACATCGGACAGTACTATGTCCTTCAGAGATTTTTGTTTCTGTTTTTTTTTTTTATATTTTGACAGTTATTTTTTTTTTTAATTTTATATACTAATAATCCTTTGCGATTTTTAAATTTAAGCTAATTACTTTTAATTGTACCCACTTGTTTACTTCATTTCTATGATGTCGGCTAGAATATTATATTTTATTTGATTTATTTCAAAATAAGGACAGTTGTATTATATAAAGTAATGCAAACTGACGATTACTGGATAATTGTGTTCAGTAATTAGGGATATATTTTGAAATATTATTACATGAGATAGGTACATACTAGCTACTCAAAATAAATATACAGCACCTTATGGTAAGTATGATATATTACACAAACAACATTAACCGTCGCGTCGGTAACACAGATTTCACCGGCAGTCAATCGAAGGGCCCAATATCAAAGTAAAGAGGAGAAATAAAGGATGGGAGACTATTTCACGTCCACAGGGTATGGCAAAGACATTGTAAACTTTGTTGGTGCCGTAATGGGCGCTACCATGTAACTGTGACTCCGTAAACTAGTCTGTATGGTTCCGTAGTGGAAGGGAGATGACGGCATAATGTGAACGACTATTGAAAACATTCGCTATGATACAGTAGATAAAACACGCTTAGTAAGGCAACATCTCTTTGTAACTAAATCGTTTCTAAATTGTTATTGACGTCTGTATCATACACAATATGGACAGCCCGTCGCTGTAACTTGGCCAGGACATCGAGGAGGTATTGGGTGGAACCGTACGTACCAGAGATGCGTGCAATATTCCATGGACGACTGAAAATGTGCGTTATAATGACAGTAAAAATGGCCTAGCGTGAAAAATTGTCGCAATCTTTTAAGGACGGTAAGTCTCCTGATGTTATATAATAATACTTATCGATTATATGTTCTAATTTAAAACAACGAAAAAGTAATAATTTCTCCATAAACATTATAACAGATTTTAAGGTCATTAAATTTAACGAATCGCTCGACGCTCAACACTTGATGTAATGATACACAGAGTGATACAGGTGCGAGATTAAATGGCCGCCGTGTATACAGGCTGTTCATTACGATATTGCTGCGACTACGGGTGCGAATATTGCCAGCCCCTTTTATTAGGCTTGTCATAACGTTTTACATTTTTTGATGAGAATTGAAAACGTGTTTGATATGTACGACTCGCTCGTTATCGTCAGTGTTTATCGACGTATGTATCAATAAGTTTAATTCTAATAAATAATTGTTTAGAATTGTGTTGTAAAATGGCAATATGTTTTTATGATTATATTATTTTAGTTTTTTTTTTGTATATCGTAGCTCGCAAAAGTGACGAAGTTGTGCCAGATAGTAAAATTTAAAAACAGTGGCTACAGACAAGTCAACAATACATCGCCAGTAGCCGCTGTCATGTCGCGGATATGAAAAGTTGGTTATGAACTGGCTGATCCGATGACCTGATGACAGAATATTTTTTTTAATATAATCTGTTTAAAAAATATACGTTTAACTAAATTTATTGACCCTGGCATTTTTCATTATAGAATCTCTGACATTTTTTTACCACTACACGATTTCTTTAATGTGCAACATAATCTAATCAATACTGATTTTACGTAATTTTGCGTTGCTGTAAAATTTGTCAGTTTCATTGTCTTGTTTTCATAAAAGTATTATCTAATTAAAGTTTAAATTTCTCCCAAACTGTAGATCTTCAACGTCTAGTGCTAAATGATTCAAAGAGCTAAAGTCTCCTTATAGTAAATTGATGGCTAGTTTACTAAAACGTTAGTAAATATTGAGGCCAGTCGAAATTCAAACTCAGTGCTATTATTCTGTATACACTCGTGCACATGAATCTTACGTTATCACGTAAGATGCCACTGAAATAATAGAGTATAAGGTTAAATACATGTAATTTTAAGTCAAAAGCTGTAGATTTGCCTTTATTATTATTATTTTTTAAGATATCCTAAATTTTGTTTCGAATACAAAGGCCTTAATCTTATTTTATTGGACAGAATATAGAAATAAAAGATTAGTGATAAAAATTCCGTTTTTGATTTTGAAGATTTAACCCTTAAAATGCAAGGATTAGTTGAACCACTGAAGTGGGAGAGGCCATCGCGTCGTCATTGTATACGATGCATCGATTAACCCGTAACAGGTGTGTTGAACTGCCTCGGTGAGTTACTGTTATATTTATGCGTGTCCAGCCGTAACTCAAGAACCTGCCTGCGTCGATTGTGCCGGCCGCTTGTTCATGGCTCGTTGTGGAAGTTTATTGCTTCAAACTCGACTGCAACGTGTGCTCTATAGAATTGGAAGACTTTAAGTAAATCAGAAATTGGTCGGTAGTTATCTATTCGTGTATTTTACTGTGACCTCTGTGTGGAAACCGAGTGCTGTTCCATAGTATTTAATTTAATAATTCATATACCTAATCGATTAACTCAATAAAATAAAAATCAAAAATACTTTATTCAACGTAGCCCCCAAGAAGGTACTTATGAATTTCAAAACACTACCACCGATCCGGAAAATATCCCACTCAATCGGGTTTATCGTTTTTTTCCTGTGTCAATAATGTTTAAAGTTAAGTAATAATTATATTATTTTAGTGGTTGTACAGAGAGGGTGTATAAAGTAAGTAGTTGGAAAAATGAGGAAAAGTCCTGTTAAATTATAAATGAAAATAAATTATATAAACTGTATTACATAAAAAAGATAAATTTACTTTGAATATAAACGAGTACAGCTATAAATCAATAATGTGTTTCGACATTAAAATTTTAATAAAGCTTAGAAAATTGTGTTAATCGATGTGGTAATTATTATCAATTGCTTAGTGGCCTAAGAAACAAAAAAGAATCAAATCAAAGTTATATCGAATATTAATAAAAAAATCCATATAAAAATTGTCATGTCACATGAATGCAGAATGTTATATTCCACTTTATTTATTTGTAGCACGTAACTAGAAATAGTATAGATACTTACGTAAAAAGTTAATTCCGTTTTAAGTCATTTTATTTGATCAACTTTCACAATAAGTTAATACGCAAGTCACAATATAGTTGAAGAACTAAAAACTTTCGAATCGACTCTCGAACACATTTATAAGTGGTCGGCGACAGATTTTCAACTTAACCATTTCATCTTCACTCAATATCGTTCATTTATCTTGGATAGTATATAAAAGTTATACATTTAAATTTATAAAAAATTACAACTTTATTTTTCTTTTTATATATATAATTTATGTAATAATGTGACTTTGAAATAAAAATATACTAAAAAAAAACTTGTATTAACGCTGGCAACTCCTGTTGAGTTTTTCCCCGGCTCCTCGGCTTGTTTTTCGAAGGTGTGGTAACTTTGATTTTCGTTAGTACATTCAAAAGGCTTGAATTAAATAAAGTTGATTTGACAATGATCACATTTAGATTTAAACATAATTAACAATTACATGTTAATAAAAGAGTTAATAAAGACGCTCTGTTTGAATTACGTTCACATATATTTCCGTAATGGGATACGATATAATTTTAATTAAATATATCGAAATAAAATCATAAATATTATCCGACGTAAATTCGTACCTTTATTAAAGCCATTATAAGGGATCTGGCAATGGTACAATCACTGTTAAAATCTAATGTATTCATAGAATTGTGTCTATAAATATCCTACTATTGGAAAATGTTTGCTGGATGCAAGACACGAATAACGTCAATTCATGATATAAGTACTTTAAATATCAAAAGACAAAACCTTATCCTTTTGCTTTTTTTTTCATTATTCGACTAGAAGTGTATTTCTCAAGCGTTCAAGTTGCCTCACGATGTTGATCTTCCCTATTAGCCAATAATGTGGAAAATTAAAATATAAAAAGGCAACATATTCTATATGCGATATATTCATATTTATATAACAGAATCACACGCACTGGACTCCAGAGTCAAAGCTTTACGACAATTTGTGCTACCGTTTATTTTAAATTCCGATTATTTATATCGTAAGACTTTAAATTCTGAATTAAGGGGTTTTATTTAATAATAGAAATATGATCTTTTATACAGCATACTCGGTGATTTACTATTATAATTAGATACATAATTAGGGAAACTATTAAAAGTACATTATGGCGAAATTACTTAAAAAAATGAACGCTTGGAGTTCCAAGTTTTTTTTTCTAACCTTATAATAGGAACGATAATGACTCGAACGATTTTACTATTAGTTCGGATTCATGTACATCACTATTTTAAAAATCCAATTAACACACGATAGGTCATTTTACTCCGTGGGATTAACAACTATAGTAGTACAATAAAATAAGTTATAAACACTTGAATATCAGTTAACTTGTCATTCATTTGTTTGTATCTTTTTCAATATGTTTAATCGTTTTTTTTAAATAGTATGTTGTTCGCGACTGTACATTACGTTATTGTTGTATTTCCTCACACGAATGCGGAAAGTGGACGAAACGTGGGTTCCTTTACACCCCCGGCGACCCGCGGAGGGTCGGTCAATACAATTAAGGGAGGGCAAGATTTCACACGTACAATTTGAATTTTAAACAATAGTTTGTCATATAAATTTAATTTTATGTCCTGATGTTTATTGTACATGGTGTTCAATTATATCATTTATACACTTAATATTTATAAGAAAGGAAAACATTACACCAGTACATACTTATTTATTTTTTGATTTTATATATTACACCATATATATATAATATTTTATATATGTATTATATATATTTATATATTAGCCACGATTTCATCAGTGTTAAAATTATTTTATTCGAACGAAAACATTACATATCTATTATTCCACAATAGCGGGGAAAGTAAGTTTTAAATAATGTTTGTATCATTATTTTGATGAAAAATTAGGTGAGATGGCTATAAATTAGGAGATATAGTATGGCTATAAAAAACCACCTTTGAGAAATAACATTGTAATACACGCAAGATGGGCAGCTAGACGGCACTCAGAAACAGTGTTTATTGTAGTCGACTGAGGTCTAACTGAGGTCTTCATGAGACGATAGCTCGAGCGAGAATACGTTCCAGCCGATCGTTGCCTGCTTGTAAGGTACGTACGGTCACAAAGCAAACCTGTTGCTATCGCGCTCAGCCAATATTGCGGGTCAATAGTATGAATACCAAGTTAGCGGCCATTCGCTAAAAACTGTAAAGAATTAAAAAAAGAAGTTTTTTTAGGGTTCCGAAGTCAAAAGAAACCCTCATAGTTTCGTTATATCCGTCTGTCTGTCTTCCCCGGCTTAACTCAGAGATTCTTAGTACTAGAAATCTGTAATTTAGTATGGGTAGCATATTAATCAACAAAATAAATTATAAAATCTTGAAAAAAAGTTGTTTAGAGTACCTCACCTATACGTAAATTGGGAATGAATGATTTTTTCCGTTTATTCCATCATGTGGTGTATCGATGCATAGGATTGTTCAAAGATATTGTAGGTCTCTGAAAACCTTTTTCGATTCAGGTATCTGTTCGCGAAATATTAAACTTTAAAGTGCTAATTTTTATTAGAGTCAAATGTCCCCACCCCGTGTCAGCTAAATGTTTGTTTCTGGGTATGTAAAAAATTCATGGTAGTAGTATATATAATGAAATTAAAAGGAAAACTATTAGAGGTAAGTAGGCTTTACAAGTTAACGAGTAATAGTCAATAAACTAATAAAATGTATTCGTAGAAGTCATTTCGTACAAATTCCATTGGAATAATTAAAGGATGATTCAATTTGCACCGAACCGGGTGCCGGCCGGGACACGGCCAAACATTTATAGTATACTTTTATATGCTTGGTTTATGTTACACATGAATCATCCGTTATTCATGCTACACCGGGCCGGATCCATGCCCCGGCCGGGCATGGTGGCAGGGATCCGGCTCGACCCCGGCTCGGTATAGCATGAATTCATTCATACAAAAATATTCTATAAATGTTTCACCGTATCCCGGCTGGCTCACAGCCCGGCCTGAACCCAGTCCGACTCCAGCCCGGTGTAACATTAATGATCCTTAAATTTGCATATTGTGACGTGCAACTACGCAACCCTACACTGCGCGTAGCCGGACACGCATATGAGATTTTTTTATTATAATTATAAAATACAACCTGTAGAAGCTATAATCGAAATAAATAGTCGCTTAAAACTAGGGATGGACAAGGGTTTACGCAATTAACTCTCGTCTACACCCGTTAAGAATAAAACATTCGGATTTAGCCCGGGCACCAAACCAACGCTTCTCAACGGCCCTAACTTTTCACTGTTTGGATGGAGGCCGACTAATTCGCTCTTAGTTAAAATTACAATTGATTAATTCAATTTCTCATGGTGTAGAGAAGGTTAAACATAATAAAATTTAAGAGAGGCATTCGCAGTAGTTGCAGACCCAGTAGTTGAAGTGAATGACCGTGGTTTCGATTGGGTAACTTTTTTGGATAATTAAGTTACAAGCTTAGTGAAGATTTATGTGACCCCTAAGTATTAATTGATTTATAGGCATGAGATATATTCATAATTATAATTATGTATGACTATTAGTTGTTATATGATATTATGAATCCGCAATACCTGAAAATTGTACTTCGTAGAATTTAAACGTCTGTTATATATTAGACCGAGGAGCTCAACACTTGATAAGCACTTGATATTTGTAACATCCAGAAATTAATACAGCTACACTCTGCACAACTATCTTAAAATACTGCAGGTTTTAATTTATCACTTGTGAAATAACAGTGTTGAAAAAAAATAATTTCACTGCTATACAATTTTAATATAATAGCTATAATTCGCATGCCCAATTCCAATCATACTTTTATACCGTCGATGCGTAAACAAACCAAATGTGTAACTCTTACTTTTCAGATAACAAAATTGTTCTTTTTTAATTTATTAAACTTAAAACGATTAAGGAGTTAAACCATCTTAATATACAATAGTTATACCGCATATTAAAAAGCTTAATTATTAATTAATTATTTTTAGAAATGTTTATACAAAACTTATTATTTAACCTAATTTTCCGATGATATTTATTTTATTTGAATTTATAAATTATTAACATAATCAATGCCACTGCTAGTTGAGGAATTTTTTCTCATTCTGCAAACAGTACTTACTGTTCACAACCACCTACGAACCAGACCAGTAAAGTATATATTTAATTACCTAATTGTATGTAAAAATAATTTTACTCCAAATGCCACCCACCATGGAAACAAATTTGAAGGCGTATTAACGTCAAAAACCTTTTTTCTCTGTGTGTTATTATTATTATCAAGAATTATATTAAATATTAACGTAAGCTTAACCATGCCTATGCGATCTACCACTCTAACCGCTGCAACATCAGTTAAGGGCCTTAATGATACGACTAAAAACGAGTCATGCCACAAAATACTAATTTTCCTTTAACAAAACGTATCAAACTTTTCTAATTACTTTAAAAGCGACGAGCGCCCTTTGCGAATGCAATTTAGTTTAAGTATTATAGTCTGCTGCTTAACACGAATCACTCGCGATTAGAGCTGACATATTTTTTTAGTATTACAATTCTGGTATGTTCTAGTCATAGTTTGAATAGATTAAATAACCAAAAAAACTGTACTTATAAGCACGTAGGAAGTTATAATTATTTGTCTTAACAAAACAAATATAACTCCAATAATTTTATCCCACATGCCAACATATCATGTTTAATATCATGTTTAATATCATGTAAATAAATCATGTTTATAAGCCATCAATGATAATCATGTAAATTCATTTTGCTGTCTTAATTTTTAAAGTGAAACTATTATTCTATCCACCCAAAATTTTTCATTCATCTATCGCATGTCACATTACAGTTGACCGTGGAGTAGGGAACTGTGAGACTCGAGGCGAAGATGATGATAGAATAATTGAAGTTGACAACGATTCAATGATTTAAATAAATATTGCTTTTAGTTTTAAAGTTTTATTATTATTATATTTTATAATTATTTTGTAATTTTATTTTTTAATTCTTAAAATTTCACTTGCATCGTGGTTTCATAAAATCACACATTTTTTTCTATTGTATGAAAATAATTTTACGGTGTATAAATTTAACATTTATTATCACATATAAATTAAAATATTTTTTATTTATACAACGTTTAATTATTTTCACAAAACTAAAAGTTTTTCATTATTACCGCAAAAATTAGATTTCCGAATCCTTTGTCAGTGAAATTGCAATAACTTTTTCGTTTGACCACTTCTATGTCATTAGAAACCGTACATCTAAATTTCATATTTCACGTAGATTTTCGATCGAACGACGTAGTTAACCATCAATGATCTTATGTAATTTAGTTAATAAAAAATACATATTTATTCCCTAAACACTTGTAATTTAAACAAAATCTAAAATTTTTTTTGTTAGATCTGAACTAATTGGTTACTGAAATTTTACTCCACATTGTAAAATAATATTTATTTTTATGCTAATTTTCCGCTATGCACTCTTTGTACTCTCATTTTATAGTGTACATCTTGTAATTATTTTGTGTGTAGAAGCACGCCTATTAGCTGTGGTATCTAATTTATGCTCTACGGCTTCCCGAGATGTTCAATCAATATCACTTACTTTACAAATAAACTCACATACCTAAACAATACACTCAGCACATGTACTCATTAGCACATTGAGACACTCGCGTACACAGACCCTTACACACAGATAATTTCATACATATTCATTCTCGCAAACTCATTCAATATGAACATGTAGTTGTCTAAGAAACATTTCCGGATATGTAAAAACTAAACTTAAACTTTTCCTGTACTTGCTTTAGTATTTGTTTTTGCACCATTTGTTTTTTATTTGACATCGTTCTCTTCACAAAATGGAAAACTTAAAATATCGCTTTATTTAAGAATTATTAATTTATGAGTTCCACCGTGGCATCAACGCTGCAGAAATAGCTCGAAGCGTTAATAATGTGTATGGCACAGCTCTGTAAAAAAAACACGGTACGTTTTTGGTTCCAAAGTTTTCATTCTGGAAATTTTGACCTACGAAAAAAACTCCGCGGATGGCCGGAGACCCTAGTTGATAATGAAGAATTAAATTACCGTGGAAGCGGATCCGTCGCAAACCACGTCAGAGTTAGCGACATGCTTCAGTGTGAGTGATAAAACAATTTTAATTCACTTGAAACAAATTTTGATACTTGGAAAATTGAAAAGCTCGAGAAATATGTACCACATGAATTGACTCAAACACAC
This sequence comes from Saturnia pavonia, assembly GCA_947532125.1. Classification (NCBI taxonomy): domain Eukaryota; kingdom Metazoa; phylum Arthropoda; class Insecta; order Lepidoptera; family Saturniidae; genus Saturnia; species Saturnia pavonia. The sequence goes on along the minus strand of OX383899.1, from coordinate 18,589,602 downwards.
CAACAAACACGCATTGAGTGCTGCATTACATTACTCAACAGTCATAATAATGAGGGAATTTTCAATCATAGTATTACTTGTGATGAAAAATGGATCCTTTACAACAATCGGAAATGCTCATCACAGTGGTTGAACCAAGAAGAACAAGCCAAATCCTATCCCAAGCGAAAGTTGCCTCAGAAAAATGTACTAGTGAGTGTTTGCTGGACCAGTGCTGGTGGTATATACTACAGCTTCCTAAGATCTGGCCAGACGATAACGGCAGATCTGTATTGTCAAGAATTGCAAACCATGATGAAAAACCTAGCCGTTACAACCGAGACTGGTCAATCTCTCTAGCACACTGCTACTTCAGGACAACCGTAGACCCGACAGACGGTCGCTTAGTTATAGGAACTGCGGTTGGAATGTCTCCGACACCCACCATACTCCCCGGACCTTGCTAAAACAGATTACCAGTTTTTTCGGAATTTGGACAATTTCTTGCAAGGAAAAAAATTCAATTCCGATGTGGCTAAAGTCCTAACTGCCTTCAAAGGTTTTATTGATTCTCGCTCCCTCAATTTTTTGGTAGTGGCCACAATCTCACCTGATGTTAAATGATGATGTTTTTTTTTATCGTTATAGGTTTTGGCGTAGGGGCTACAATCTCACCTGATATTAAGTGACGATGTGACCCAAGATGGTAATACGCTAAACCTAGTGGAGGACTGGCTCTCAAGTGCAGCTGCCGGAACACACCTATTGGTGCTTGGCGACAGATTTTCAACTTGAGGGTGGTAGCTAGCCAGGCGGGCATCAGAAAAAGCCCTACCACAATGCTATGGTTTCCTCACGATCTTTTCCTTCAACGAAAGCTCAGGCTCATTGCAGGGATTCGAACTCACGTCAATCGACACAAAGTCGTACACGCTACCACTGAACCATCATTGCTTCTAATGTTTTGTAAATGATATAAAGAATATACATTCCTACAGCTATTATTAAAGGAACTGCTATGGAATTTAGCAAACGTTACAATTCAGCTCTTTTATCGGTGACAACGACTACCCCGAACGTCGTTTCTACAGACCTTGGCCCCTTTTTCACATTTTTGTTTTTGTTGGAATGTATCTTACACCTTCTAGAAATTCATAATAATTTCAACCAATTAAAGCTTAGTAACTGATAAGAGAATAGGAATAAAAAATTTGGTCATTTCTTATTATCTTATAAGTTCAAAGTATATTTTTGGTTAACCGATAGAAATAAAAACCAATCATAGCCAGTTATAACAAATATTTGCAATGGAATTATCTACACAAATGTTCGGCCCGTTTATTGTCATCATAAAATGCAGCTTCAATAATAAACTGTTCCACATACTACACAAATATAAGGAAAAAAAAATACATGTATTAATATCTTAAACCACATCGCATATGCATGCGATGATGGTACAATAATTTGCACGCGCGCGTTCGAACGGGACACATTGCCGCACAAGATGGCCGACCTTTCGGTGGAAAGCGTCTCTTAGACCAAGAGCTGTTGGCATATTAAATAGGAAATACAGAATGTTTCATATTTAAAATTCATAAAACAGTACTTAAATTAAAAGTATTTCATTTTTTTTAACTAACTACACTGTTAGCTATGAGAAACCTGAGCCTCAGACAGCTTTTACAGATTCACCGGGCTTGGGGGCGAGCGCTGAAGGCACTCAGCCGCAAAAGCAAGGCGCAACAAGCTCCAAGGGTGTGAAAGTGACCGAACCTCAGCTTGGACTGTTGCGATTATGCGAATAAGTCGCGATCAGACTAAATCCCTATTCATAGAAATTCGAGCTAACTAACTATACATATATACATGTGGAAGGAAGAAACATGTTTTTAGTGATTTGAATTGGCATTTTTTTTCTAAACTAATTAGAGCCAAAAAAAGGTAAAGTAAGGTCCCTTATTATCAACTTAAGTGACCTTCACCTCTGGCAACACCAACTTTTTTTGGTCAATAATATAATTACGTTTTCTTTGTAAGAATAAATAAATTTATTTAAAAGTTAATCAAGTAAAAAAAACTATTACAAGAAAAATTACGGACTAAAGATCTTTAATTAAGGCCATCGGAAGCTCCCTGTCAAAGATGGTCGCCGTCCTTTTGGCGGGAAGCGTCTCGTAATGGCGTCTTTTTACGCTACCTGCTTGCTAATTGGAAATTAGGCGCCTAATGTGTACGATTTTAGTTAAGGCATGAACTGTTATTGCCTTTTTCGATTAACGATTTTGTTTACGTGTTTTTTTCCTTTCCTTAACAAATGTTAATGTTTATTTTATTTTGTTTACCCGTACATATATCGTGTCATTAATTCAATAGAGTCAACGCGTTCCGTCCATTTCCTTTGCCTGAAGGTTCTACTCAGTTTTCAAGAAAACAAGGTATAATACATGGAAAATGTTTTAGTATTATTATAAAAGCCCATGAACTAAATAACTTACTGGGTTTTAGACGGATTATTTCGAAGTGATCCTTTTTTAATTAAACCCTACCGACTTCATAAGCATTAAGAACTATATAGAATAATTATATAAGAACTATATATATAACTTTATTGGGTCTTAAATTTTAAAATGTTTACAGTATATATAGGTTTTGATTTGAATGTGCAATGGATCCCTTCACACTTTGGTATAAACGGTAATTAACGGGCTGACCGTTTAGCTAAGTTAGCATTGATAAATGGATTAGCACTTTCTTCATTTTTTTATAATTGGAAAGAGCACTTCGACCGTAGGTTGAAGAGTAAATGAATTTGGTACATAACGCTACAAAGTGAGTCTCCCAATGTGAAAATGACCAGAAGACAAATTGTTATCGCCCATATGTTGCGTTCCAGGCACATGGCCTTGAATAAATGTTGCTATCTGATGAACAAATTTACATCGTTTAATTGTAAACAATGCGATTAAGTTCACGATATGCATCACGTCCGGAACAAAACAGATAGTGAAAATATGATAGGGCTCCTTGGTATCAATATGTGAGATCAGGGTTCCTTCCATGCCATATTGTCCAAACCTAATAGTACTGACGCGACGCCCTTTTAGTATACAACTTGATTGCTAGTTACTTCAAATAAAAGCATTAATCAAGGCCGACGTAACACTAAGCGCAAAATCCCAAAAATCAAAGAAAAAAATATGTTTTTTTTTCTTTTTTATGCCTTTAATCCTTTGGCAAACACAATGTTTACTAAAATAAACATTTTTTTTCTCTGAAATGGTACTCGCATAAAAGAATTCTACTTAATTTGATCGCAGGCGGCGCAGCGTCTTCCAGCTCTCTCTAGCCTAGTTGAGACTAGTTGAAACAGCCTCCTTTTCAACAGAGTGCCTCCAGGTAGTTTGGGGACGATCCAGTAGACTGTCATATTAGGCATTGTTTGGAAAATTGATTATCAGGTTTTCCCAGGAAAAGTTCAATTCTTCGAATTTTCTTAAAAGATTTTCTTATTTGATAGGCTTTCTGCATTATCATTTAACACAATAATTCTTGAATTCTGATGCTTTTATGAAACTGAACAGAAATATTTAAATTAAATAAAAAACGACCACCTAACTTATAAAAAGTACGCACAAGAAACACATTAGCAGCGACCCGACGAACTTAAAATTCAAACACTTATTATAGTCGCGATTAAGTTGAAAATACACTGGTATTTAAATTAACTTATATTATATAACATACAAATTAATTCGCATAATAACATGTTACGTGCAAAATAACAATTAAATATAAACGCGACATCTCATGGAGTCCCGGTACGTTGAATATTAAAACAAAAATAAACAACGGTAACGTTTTGTTATAATTACATATCACCTATGAATATGGCAAAGATGGCCGCCGGTAGACACAAGAAAATGCATACAGATTCATTAATCATTATGGTGAAAAGAACGTCATAGTTATTCACTTACGGGATCGATCGGTGTATTCCCAGTTTCTATTTACGATGGTCGTATGGCATGACAGCGGTGACTAGCAATTGATTGTGATCTCTCGGTGATCTTTACTGTTTTTATATTGTACTGTACCATCACAAAGTTGCGTTATTATGCCGTGATACTGTAAAAATAATAATAGTTAGATACCTCTTCACAAAGGATACCACTTTTATACATTTTAAGGACTAGCTATTAAATACTTAGATTAAGAGATATTAGTTCGAAAAGATCTTTTATATGAGTAACCCTTCTGTGTATATTATTATTTTATGTGATAGCAATGCTATGCGCCATCTGTCGGTTGTAAAACGAATTTATATATACACCTAATTGCTCCGTACGGCACGCGCATGCACTTAATTTCGATATTAAAGTGAAGGCAACGATTCTGTTTAAAACAAGGGATATTGTATGAATCGTCGTCAAGTTTTAGTGGCTTCGTGGGGTAGCTAATAGTATAATTTACCCTATAAAACATTTCGGATAAAAAAGTATACACAATGAGTATATAAAATATTAAAAATATCTTTCTTACTTTGTAATTTATTATGTATAATATTTTAAAACATTTTATACTTGAATTCTTATTTCTCCTTCGTGTTTTTAAATTATTAATACAATATATGGTAAATTAGTAATGGTACCACCTACATATTAGAATTTTAAAAAACTCAATTATATGAGTCGAGTATCGAACTTGAAAACATCGCATCGATATTTCACCGGTTTTTTATACTACTAAAGTGGCAAACAAGCATACAACCCACCTGACAATAAGCGGCAACCGTAACCTTTGGAAGCGACGCTTATAATATCATAGGTATCAACCAGCGCTTTGCCAACCTTGTAACCCCCAACCCCAAGGAGCTTTGGAAACCCTACTCACCGTAAAAACAACACAAGGTTATTTGACTGCGATCTTCTGTAGGGTGCAGGTATTCCACTAGTCGGTCTGCCCCAAGTATAGAAAAATAAATAACTTTTCCTTTGGACAATACATGGTTACATCTACCACACTAAACAGTCTTACATCTCTTGCATTAAAACAAAATAAATCTCATAAATTACTTAACATCATCCGAGACCGCGGCGGGAGTGACTCGCGGCATCAAGACGCCATTACCCCCATCCCAGTGGCAATAAACTACCGCATAATATGCATTAAAAACATTACACGGGGTGCTGTACGTCGATAGATTTTCGTTTAATGACAAGCGGAATACCGTATATGATTTACAAAAATTGACAATTTTATTTAAATTAAAGTTAAATGAAGGAATATTTAACAGCATAATGCTACCATGTTATTTAATCTAAACCATGCACCTACTTTACGTAGGTACATAACATGTGTCTTCCACAATTTATTTATTTATTTACTGCCATTATTTATCGTAATATTTTAAAATTGCAATGTGTCCTTTGTTCGTGTCTATATAGTTATGCTTTCTGTTTATATTTTTAACATATATCATTTCATAATATCCCTGCAGATACCATACCAAAATTTTATTTATAAATTTGTGACTTTTTTGTTTTGTGTCATTATTTGTTTTGTTTTTAAGTTATTCTCCATTACGCCGATAATTTGTCTACTAAACTCTAAAAAGCAAACTGTTCACACTTAACATTAGCGAAATTGAATACATAGGAAGAAGCCATAAATAAAAATAAAAATATAACCATGGAGAATGCAGTTTTGATTCTGGCAACTCCAAAACGTAATAAATTACCTTAGGTTAACTAAAAATCATAGTGTGCCGAGACATATCTTTATTATAGAATCAGTAATTAAAGAGAAAGAGAGGAGCAATAATTTTTTTCTTATTTTAACATAGTACCACGGCGAAACCTCACCTACAATACAAAAACAAAGATGAGCACTGAGAGATCGGCAATGCATCGCTGATGGCCGCTGTCATCCTGCCTCCAAACCTGTCGACAGCTGGATATACAATGGCTGATTCTGAAATGTGACAAAGCAAAATAGAGTAACTGTGATGGGTTCATAACGATATTGATGATGGGGCTACCCAGTCACTACAAATCCCTATCACCGGTATGTACATATAACCAACTAAACCTGGCACGCGGCACGCTTAGGGGTATTACAGAACTTCGAACACAATTTTCGTGACATTTTTTTATGACAAAAGGCCATAGCTACCAAATTGTTTTCAAGTCTTTGATTTCAGTTTCTTATTTCAATTATTAACATTATCGGCAACGGTGAAAACTAATTTCGTGAGGTAAGCTCTGAAAAGTTTTCTTATAGTATCATCTTGTGAAAGGAAAATACAAAACTTTAGACTTTTCCCTATTTTTTATCACTAGTACATCGTGTGTTAAGCCCGTGCCTTTTCTAGAAAAAGGATCAGTAATTGCATATTTAAAGGACAGTATTTTATTATAAAAATGAAAGCTTCATACCACATCTTAATACTTAAGTGGGAGAAAAACATAAATCGCGTTTACAACGACGTTGTTACTGACGGGTTTCACTTTTTAATGCTTTGTGTCTAGTCATTAAGCCCGATGCCGAGAGGATGTTGCCAGTATTTATCAAATACATTTTTATTTGGTTTGTTCTGTATTCAACACAAAACTTTAGACACTACAAACGACATTATAACCGAAAATGATTTTTGTTCTTCATCTTTATTTTAACGAACATATCTCTTTATTGGTGATTATTAGGTACTCACATTATTATTTGAGGTATTGTTTTGTAATGTTAGCATACAGCCGATCGCATCGATATTTTCAATAAAAAAGCAATATTGTTAACTGGTTAGCTGAAACAAAATCCATTATGGCATTAAGCTCGCCAGTATACGAACTAAAAACTTCAAAAAATATTCATTCCCTAATTCATTCAGATTTACATTCGTTCATCCGTTCATTCATCCATCTATCTAATTAATTCATTTAATTATTCGCACGTTATTCGCACATGCACGCATTGATTTATTTATATTCTTTTCATGTCAACCAGAAAGGAATATTAGAATTTAGATACTTATAATTCTTCGCTACACTTCAAATTATTTTGTGCGATAGAAAAGGTCTTTCGTTTTTACAGAACTAATCAGAACTGGACATGCATTTTCTGCTTTCAAAATATGAAAGATGCGCTTCTTTTAGTTTGAGAGATTTGACTTGATAGTAAGCGTGGAACAATATAGCTATAAAACACTTGCATAACTGTATAATATAGCAAAGATGAATAAGCTGGTGAAGTTTTATTTTTCAGCAAGACAATTTTTACTGGGAAAATGAGACTGCCTAAAATGAATTCTAGTCAGCATCCTAATTACGTATTTCGCAAGAGTAAAGCAATAGCAGGAATCGCTAAAAATTGGCTTCAAAATCGCAGATTCATATTATTTAGGTACCAACAATAATGACAGTACTAAATACAATTTGAATTTTACATTTTGAAACCGTTATCTAGCGACGTCTGCTATAGCCTTTTAAAATAAGAAATTAAGGATGGCAGATATAAAATAAATAAATAATAATAGATGTTCATCCTCAGGTTACATCGCATCCCGACAATACTAAATATTTAATCAATATTGTGAGATTTAATATTGATTTCGGCATGACAGCGGCGACCACCGATGGATTTCGATCTCTTGGTGGTCGTCGTTGTGTTTGGATTGTAGTGTGCTTACCATCAGGTACAGTACAGTCAATATGCCGAACTATTATAAAAAAAAATACAAATAATTGATTTGATGCGGCATAATTCTAATATAATTATTTAATGAATTTATCAATTCTAAAAGGATTATTATGGCGAACAAATGTTTATACAATATTATATAGACGGTTTATTGAAATTTTGTAATTTGACAGTGAGTCTTTACATTTGAATATTTAATATGCCTATGTTACTCATTTCATTTTTAACTATCATTCCACCCAACTTTAATTTTTTTATTGGAAAACAACAAAAATCTAATTAATAATATAGCATAACACATCAATTGGTAGTATAAAATAAAACAATCAAAACGAAAACATGGTTTAGTTCATATTAAATGCAATTTAACCCTCAAAAAGCATTCGTGCGTTCCACAACAAATTTCGTACCAAATTGGCGGTGTATACGAAACTTGGAGAGATGTTTGTACTAAGGGGAGAGAACCGGGTAAAGTAACCTATTTGAATGCATACTTGTCCGTCAGTCAAGGCGATATCGGCAGGGAGAGAGCGACGCGCGTGCTACAAACCCACAAATGTATATTGGTCTTCCACCGCCCCTAGTATTGTTCTATTCGGGGACACAACGGGGTATGTTTTTGGTACTTGGCAGATCAAGTTTATATGGTGGTTGTCGGCAACGAGCTAACTTGTCACACACGCGATTAAGCCTGATTGTGATGTAGGCTCGCGGGATAACTGTTGATTTGATTTTATGACGCACAGAAACGTCTGTCTGTGCGTTTATCGCTTATAAACTCTCGTTGGAATCGTACAGTATCGGCAGATGAAATTGCCGCGTTAAACTGTTATGATTGTAAGTGGATTTCACGTGTTGAATTACAATTTTTTAAAACCGCTTGTCGTTTCGTTTGTTATTACCAATTTATTTGAGTCTCTGTAATATTTTTATTTATGAAACATTACAAAAATTAGGTGCGGTTTTATTCTTCAGCGTCGGACATATTTAAGAAAACAAGTATTTATTTGTTGACACCTTCATTTTACGGGACGTATTAGTTTCAACTTTTAACCTTGTGTTAAGGATAAGTTTAACACCTGATATTTTTTTGAAAAAGTAACAGTAAAACGATTTCTTTAACTTCTACAATACTTTTAACATATCTTGCGGAAAAACTAAATTTCATACTTCATACAATTAATTACCTTCTTCGTATGTCAGTATTGTCATCCATATTTTAGATAAATATGACGTTAAAACCAATATGTGTTTCCCAATTCCAATATACAATACGTCTAATAAAATCTTCTGACAAGCCCGTCATATTCTGCGAAATAGAAAATGAACAAAAACAATTCGCGAGGGCAATATCATCAACACCGCACAACGGGAGAACATTCCATTCGGTGGAACTTTCTACGAAACTTCGGGTACACCCAAACGCACAATAAATAAGGTGGAAGAGGGGGGAGGCGCAACAAAAACTCTGCAAACATCACCTCGACACGTCACCCCGCTCAGATTTCATTACCATAAAGAACTGGAGGCCTTAAACCCCCCGGCAGTGTAAAAGGTGACGAATACCGACCAGTATTACATGACCCTACATTTCTGCAACAGATCCCCGCTTTAACCGCGTCGTGGATCGCGAAAAGGGAACGCGGCGGGTAATTCAAAGTTGGTCCGTCGCAATCCCTAAGCGGGCCAGTCCCCGCGTCGAAATGTGACCGTAAATCGTCATAAAACTGTCTGGATCCATGATGTGACGCTGCCCGGGGGTAATTAAACGGAAATTTATAGTTTTGTGCGGCGTTGGCCCCCTTTAGGTGGGGTGGCCCTATCTCGGCAGGCGACTCGTGTCGAAGGTTTTGTGAAATACATCTTATGTTGTAAAGAATTCTTATGTGTTCTCTGTTTTTTAATATAGTATGTAAAATACCTATCCTAATTGAATTATAAAAACATTTCTAAATTCCCTGAACGATTATTCCTACATACATAAATTACTAGACACGTTCTCCTTAAATTGTTTTCTATTCTCTAAGCCTATCTCGAATCATCTGAATTAAACATTAAATATTGAATTAAAACTCATCCACTATCCATTTCATGAGCCTGTAAACATACAACAGAATTTCTCAAAATATCTGATTAATATAAATTGAACAAAAGTATTACAGCTTTTGATACAGAAAATATCAGGCTCCAAACCTTCACAAAGAAATCACAGGGTAGATATATTTGGTCTATATTCGGGATTTAGAAGTCTTATTCGATTTTTTCCCTAACTGCGGTTCATATATGGAAATATACATTGAAGCTGTTTTTGGTAAGCTTTATAAATATTTATCGAAAAGTGAAATTAAATATTATAATGTTAAGTTATGTAATAAAATACGTGAATAGAAAGAAAGTTAGTACACTCTAGATTAATAGATTTCAACGAGTAACTGAACACCGTATAATATCGACAATTATTTGCCTTTTTTATCTTTGAAAAGTCTGATGACACCTGAACAACAGTTTAATTTTATTTATACAGATAATAAAATATATAATTTTACTATAACACATGTTATTAATCATATATGTTTTTTATTATTAATTTTTATATATGTTAATGCTTATTATATTTAACGTTTATTATATTTATATTTAAGAATCCACATAGAATTACTTAACTACATTTATTTTGAAGTACAGTGTATTCATGTACCAGAAGAGTTATTTCAGTTACAACTTTTAGTACTGAGAGCACGTTTGAGCCGAGCGTGGAGCTGAGCTTTCAACTCTCATAGATCAACTAATCAGAAGCGACATATTCTTGATGCCGATTTTAGTTATGATACACAAAGAGTGTTAATAATAGCCAATTCAGAATGTAAGTAGTAGTATTAATTCAGCAATTTTCTAGAAGACATTCATACCCTATTCTTTATTAAAAATAATGATGATTTATAGAACAGTAATTTATACAATAAAAAAAAATTGTGTGGTTTTATGAAACCACGATGCAAGTGAAACATTAAAAAAAAATACAAATTATTAAAGACTTGTGACATACATTCTTTAATAACACATTAATCCTTGACTGCACGGCATAAAATTGAATTTTATTTGCGACAATGTAATGTAATGCGACTGGCCATGTTCCGAATTTACGATCATAATTCTTGACTGCACGGCGTAAAATTCAATTTTATTTTGCTTTAATGTAATGTAATGCGACATGTGCTAGATGAATGAAAAATTTTATTTATTTATTTAAACTTTATTGTACACCATATATTACAAAAATTATTTAAATACATAAAATTTCTTATTGTTACAAAGGGCGGCCTTATTGCTGAAAGCAATTTCTTCCAGGCAACCTTTGGATGGATATGTTTTAAGGACAAATTAGAGCTAGTATGGGTGTAACGAGAACAACGTACTTTAAATAATGTAATACAATATAAAGTTTATAACAAATAATATATATAGATACTATAGTTAAGGAAGAAACAAATATATGATAGACTATATTATTATTATGTATAACTATAATACAAACATATACTATATATATAATTACTAAAATACATTCTAATACAAACAGAATATCATATAAATACACATATATATATATATATATATATATATATATATATATATATATATATATATATAATATTAAAGCGATAAATAATAATCCTTGACCGATTTTTTAAATATGCTTAGCGATTGTGCGTGTCTCACAGAAACAGGTAGTGCGTTCCACAGCCGTGCAGCCTGAACTGCGAAAGATTTAGTGCGATAGAATAAACGTTTCACTTTAAAAAAAATGAATTCTCATTATTATCGTTAATGGCTAGCTTCATGTCGCATTCCGGTCAAATGACGCAATCGCAGCTATCCATTTAGTCCTTAATAAATGCGCCAAAAAAAGAATAACTTCGAAAAAACTATATATATCCACTATACCGTATACCATAAAGCACTTAGCAGACTTCGTAAGTTCATTGCAAAGTGAATTATTATAATTACATTTGGCCTTTGCAGTTTGGATAAAAG